>PVKE010000286.1:26299-163961 GCA_004027555.1 Craseonycteris thonglongyai
GTGGGTCCTGCCTGGGCCGGAGCCGGGATTCGATCCTCGGTCCTCATGGCCTCAAAGCGAGCGCTCAACCCGCTGAGCCGTCCCGGCTTTCCCCTGATTTTCTTGATAGTGCCTTGATCAACAAAAAATTTTTAATTTTGATGAAGACCAATTTACTTATTTTTACTTCTTGTACTTTTGGTGTCATATATAAAAAATAATTTCCTAATCCAAGAAAAGATTTTAAAAGAAAACACCTATATTTTCTTTTAAGAATTTTATAGTTTCAGCTCTTACATTTAGGTCTTTGACCCATTTTGAGTTCATTTTTGTAGATACTGGATGGTAGGGGTACTAATTAATTCTTTTGTGGGTGAACCCATGTGGACATCCCATTGTCCTAGAACCATTGTTGAAAAAAAAATTCATTCCTCATTGTATAGTCTTGATGTCTTGACCATAGTTTATTTCTGAACTCTCAATTCTATTCCATTCTATTCCATCTATATGTCTATCCTTGTGTCAGTACCACACTGACTTGATTACTGCAGTTTCTGAAATCAGGAAGTGTGAGTCCTCCAACTTTGTTGTTTTTCAAGATTGTTTGGCCCAGAGACTATCAGCTTTAATATTAACTATTTTGTTTCATTCAGTGTAGAAAGCACATGGCTATTTATTACATTATTCTCTTTACTTTTCTGTATTAAGGGTGACAGTTGAATGTATGTGATAATTAAGTGACTTGAATGAGTTAACAAATGTAAAACACTTAGAAGGGTAACTGGCATCCTCTATACTGTTAGTTGTTGCTATTCTTTTAAGTGAAAAATTTCAGGAACAATCTACCCTCTTTTGAGGCTAGATTATTAGGGTTCAAACACTGGCCCTGCCACTCCATAATGGTGTGACCTTGGGCCAGTTCTGAAATCTTATCATATCCTAATCTGAAGAATGTGGATAATATTAATAACAGCCTCATAGGGTTTTTGTGACAATTAAATGAGATAAAGACATAATTAAATGATATAGTAGAGATAATAGGAGATGCCTGAGCACAGTATATACTAAACTATTATTTGCCTTCCTACAGTTCTGCAGGGAGTGTGATCAACTTGGTGAAAATCCTAGACATTATTCCACATGAAGGATACAGAGCATAAGATTTTCTAAATATCCAAAAGCCTGATGTAAAAGAAAAGGTCATTTTTTTGTACTCTAGAGAGGACCAGGATCCCTGAATTTAAGGAAGCCTTTCTCAGAAATCCTCCCCAAACCCCAGGCCCCTGGGAGCTCCCATAATGCTCCCATATATACCAGCAGTTGCCAGTTTGTACTTATAATTATTTAGGTGTCAGATGCTCCTATTGGCTGGTCCCATTCCTTACATACTTACAAAGTGCTTACAGTGTGCAGGCATTATGTGAGTTAGACCCTGGGCCCATGGATGAGCAAGACACTGCCCTAGTCCTCCAGAAGGTCACAGCCCAGCTAAAATTGGTTAATGTTTGAGGGAGCCAGACAGATTTCTGCTCAATCCCGCCACTTGCTGTTCCCTCCTATTTCCCCCAAAGTTCCAACATAGCAGCTACTTCGCTATAAATCACTAAACTCCAAAAGTTTCAGGGTGAGCAGTCCAAGCATTCTCTGGCAGAGGTCTCTGGGCTTGGAAACATGTGGCTTTCTGAGCGTGGAGCACCCTCTAGTGTCTACTCATAGTAAGGCAGGCCCATAGCCAAACTTTGCAAAGATGTCTGTATACGGACAAGAGTTTCTTTTCTTGGTTTAGCGCTGTTTAAAGGTTAAGGTACTTTCAGGTCTCCACTCCAAGAAACAACACTAACGATTTAAAAAGTAATAAATAACATAGTTGCCAAGATTTTTGATCATTTACTCTCTCCCAGGACTTGTGTTAACTGCCTTACCTGGCTTACCTAAGAGGCAGATACTATTCATTATTATTATTTATTATTATTATTTCCAGTATACAGATGAAGAAGGCCAGATGGGTGAGGCAGCCAGCTAGAGGCAGAGCCAGAATTCATTCCAAGTGGTCCGACTCCATAATCATGTTCTTAATTTTTTTGGTTTATTGTCAAGGAGAAGCACATACCACAGGCAATACCAAGATAATTCTAGCCAGATTTCTCCTGGCTACTTGGTAGAATGATAACTTCTATAAATCCAGAAGATTCATGTTTAAATGTCAAGTATGGAATGAGGAAACGTTTTTCTTGGATTGATACTAAAAGAGATAGAAAGAAATAATCTAGGGTTTTCAAACTGCAGGTTGTGACTCTTTGATGAGCTGTGTAAACAATTTAGTGACTTGTCACCAGCGCTTTAAAAACTGAAATACAATAGATCAGAAAAAGCACTGGAATGCATAATGACCCAGTATACGTTCTCCCCAGCACTCTCCCCCACTTATTTATACAAGTATATGAATATATATGGGATGGATCAAAAACATTTGAAAATCACTGATCCAGCTATCTTCCTGCCTGCTCAGGACTATAGTCAAGCCATTTTTTGTTCAGGCAAAGCTGCCTTTTGTGTTTTGAGATCCCAATAATATGGTTTCATGGCCCCTTTCTCCCTACTCTTAGTCATGAGTTTTCTCTGAGTGGCCCACACTGCCAAAAATGTCATGTCTGGGCGAAACTAAATTCTCCATGCTATAGCTCCCCCTCTCCTTTTCTGAAGATGAAGAATTGAGATCTCTTCGCTTTTGTCTGACAGGTCCTATGGTTAAAAATTATAAACTTATTTCCTAAATCTAATTTGGTTATCCAATAGCGTTTTTCTCTAAACTTTAGGGGTTGGAGTTAGCCTGCTCTGTGATGGTAGGTATGAATTAGTCCCAATTGTATTTGTGTTTTTAAGAGCTTAAGTGATTTGTCCCAGTTCACACAGCTAATAAGAGGAAGACCTGGTGGGATGCCGGGATAGCTCAGTGGTTGAGCACTTGCCTCACAATCATGAGGTCTGGGGTTTGATTCCCAGCCCAGCCTAGTGTAACCCTATATGCTGAACTGAGGCACAACTGGGAACCGCCAAGATGGCTCAGCGGTGAAGGTTCTTGCCTCCCATGCAAGAGGCTCCCAGTTCGGTTCTTGCCTCGAGAGACCCCACATCCACCTGTGTGAAATGGCATCATGTCACAACTAGTGATATATAAATGTGGAGACTACTCTGGGCCCTTGCCCCCTCCCCCCTTCTCCTTCTCTCAAAAAATAAAATAAATTAAAATAAATTAAAAAAAAGAGGAAGACCTGGGATTTGAACACAGGACAGCAAGCTTTCAGCCTCCATGATATGCAAAACAAACAAACAAACAAACAAACAACAACCCTCACTCAGCAGCTAAGGCTGAGAGTATGCAGACATTGTGTCTGGGATACTGATAAACTGGGTGAAACAAGAGTGTGGATTGAGTTGTATTGTAGAAGTTGCTACATTATAGATATGCTTGAGTACTAGAATACTGAAGATCTCATGACAATGAGTTTGAGGGTCCTTGGCGTTTGTGCCCTTATCTGTTACCCTGAGAGCATATGTGTAGCAACGTGAGACATTGGGATAGGTTTCAAAACAACTCTAAGATGCTTGTTATCATTGTCCTCACATAACAGATGAAGAAACTGAGGTGCAGGTTGACCCACAAAAAGTAAATGCTGAAATGCAAATCAGGTAATAAAAAGTATAACTAATAGCTATTGAAGGCTTATTACATGACAGGCAATATGTTAAGCTATTTCCATATATTATCTCATGTAATTGTCTCAAGGAATTATTATCTGAGTTTTAAAGATAAGAAAACAGGCTCAGAGCAGTTGATTAAGACACCTGAGGTTCCACAGTGAGTGCAGAGCATTGAGTCAAACTTTGGTCTGCTTGTCTTCAAAGACCTGCTTGTCACTACTCTAAGACCTAGCGAGAAACTGTCTGACATTTTCCTGGATCACAAAAGCAAAGTGAATTTAAAACTGAAGAAAGAGTCAAAATGGTATGGTGGTTAGCACTCAGTAACTATCGGCTATTATTTATTCTAGTTTCTCATCATTGCATAACATCTCACCCCCACACTTGGCATGGCTGTCAATGCCTCTTTGCAAAACCTGGTCCTATAGAGTAATCCACCTGAAGAAGGGGGTGGTCTCTCCAGTCCTCAGATTCTGGCTAAACACCACAGTACTGGGGGTGGTCATTCCTCTTCCAGACCCCTTGGCTACTTGGGAAGCCCTTTGGGATCAACTGAGTGAACAGCAAAGGGAGTTCATAATACTTCAAGGACGGCAGCGCTACCACTATACCTGATGAACCTTGCTTTCTATTTGTGCCTTTCAACCCTTACCAGACATCTCTGATAAAGGACAGGACTCAAGGGCCCATACAACTTGCCAAACACTGACAGTCATCTTAGCAATAAATGCCTTGGTCAACAATTGGCGTCATCTGCACATTTTTTCAGACTTTCAGGCCATTGCCAATGATCTAGCCATCCGGTTCAACCAATGGCAACAACAAGTCCTTATTCAAAGTCCTCCCCTTTGGGGTAAAGAACTCTTGGAATGTTCTTATTTCGCAGATACGCACAAATATAAATCAAGGTCAGACATGTCTCTTTACTAAAGCCACTACACAAGGCCTCACCAAGACACTCTTTATCCCCTTCAGAGGGCCAGACATTACTGGAGTGACCAAGGCATTAATCTCATTTCCAAAAATACATCACATTGGGCCCTTTAACAAGGCATTCAATAGAACTTCCACCTCCAGGCAGTAGACTTCCGAGAGCACCATAATGACTGACTTACACACATTCAAATCTAATGAAATAAAATGACACATTTTAGTTATCAGTCAAACATGGGGTGAGTTGTAATAGAATCTGTGTTTGTTAATAGGCTTGATCATCTTCTCATTTGGTTACTAGCTCATAATATGGGCAATAAAATAATTCTCAATACACTTAAAAGGACTGAAATTATACAAAGTATGTTTTCTGACCAATACAGAATTAAAGTAAAAATCAATAACAACAGATCTGACAAATCATCAAAACTTCTGAAAATTAAAAAACACACTTCTAAATAGCCCACAGATCATATGATAATCACAAAGAAAATTAAACGATATTTTGAACTGAATAAAATTAAATAATGCAATTTATCACAATGGGTGAATGCAGTGTGTTAAGGGGAAATTATAGCATGAAATACTTATATTAGAAAAGAAGAAAGGTCTAACAGCAATGTTCTAAACTTGTATCTTAAGAAATTAGAAAAAATGCAAGCAAATTACACCCAGAATAAGCAGAAGGAAGGAAATAATAAAGATAAAAATGGATATCAATGAAATAGAAAGTGTATAAAAAATAGAAAAAATTAATGAAACACTTTAAAAAGTATATTATTAAAACCTTACAAGTAAAAATGATTTTGCAGATATCATTAAGGACCTTGAGATAGGGAAATTATCTGGATTATTCAAGTGGAACCAATTGAATCACATGGGTCTTTAAAACTGGAGAAACTTTCCTGGCTGAATCAGAGATGGGACCAATGAAGAAGCAAAAGAAATTCAAAGCATGAGAGAGACTTGATGGCCATCAACAGCTTTGAAGCCAGAGGAAAGAATGTGGCAAGGAATGTAGGTGACCTCCAGAAGCTCCTGTTCTCAACTAAGGTAAACACCCTCTCCAGGATCCCTAGATTGGTTCCTGACACTTTGCAAGTGACTTCTGGCTTCCTCTCTGTCTTCCCTTCTAGAATGTGAGCTCTCTTATGGCAGGCCCTGCTAAGTGCTTCTTAACACTGCCTAGCATTTAATGGTTTCTGAATGAATAAATTCTTTAATGAAGAAAAAAAAACTTTCAAAGAGCATATCCATAATGCTAATAAACATATGAAAAGGTGCTGAACTTCACTAATCTTCAAAGAAATGCACCCACAATGAGATATCATCTTGTGCCATATGATCCAGCAATCCCATTTCTGGGTATACATGCAAAAGAATTAAAAGCAGGATCTTGAAGGATTTTTGCATACCCCCATTCACTGCAGCACTAGTCACAATAGTTTAGAAATAGAAGCAACCCAAATGTCCATGAAAAGATGAATGAATAAAGAAAATATGTTACTTATATGCAATGGAATATTATTCAGCCTTTAAAAAGCAAGGAAATCCTGTTGCATGCTACAACACAGATGAAATTTGAGGACTTTATGCTAAGTGAAGTAAGGTAGTCACAAAAATGGTAAATACTGCATGATTTCACTTATACGTGACATCTAAGGAACCCATTAGTCAAACTCATTGAAACAACAAGTAGAATGCTGGTTGCCAAGGGCTGGGAGAGAGGAGGAACGGGGAGTTGTTGCTCTGTTGGTAAAGGTTTAAGTTTTGCAAGTTGAAAACGTTTTAGAGATGTGTTGCACAAATATAAATATAGCTAACTACTGAACTGTATACTTAAGATGGTTAAAATGGTAAGTTTTATGTTATATGTTTTTTACCACAATTTTAAAACCACACACACTCACATTGCAATATCTTATAAACCCACCAGAATGACTAAAATGAACAAGACTGACAAGAGTAGGTGTTAGAAGGCATATGGAGCAACTGGATCTCATACATTGCTGGTGGGAGTGTAAATTGGTCAACCACTTTGGAAAACTGTCTTTATCTAGCAAAAATAAACACACCCTACCTGTTGACCCAGCATTTCCACTCCTGAGTCTCTAAGTGCATGTGTCCATCAAAAGGCACAGACACAAATGCTCACAGTGGCTTTTTCATAATAGCCCTAAACTGGAAACCACTCAAATCTCCACCAAGAGAAGAATGGATAAATATTTTGGGATATATTCATACAGTGACATATGATACTAAATAGAATATGGTAATAAAATAGAATAACCACTGTTATATACAGCAACATGGATGAGTTCCACACAAATAATATTGAGCAGATGAAGCCAAACACAAAGAATACAGACCGTGACTTCATTCTTATGAAGTTCAAGGACAGACAAAACTAATCTGTGGTGATGGAAGACAGAATTATGGTTATTGACTAGAAGGTTATTGATTAGAAGGATTTATAAGGGAATCTTCTGGTAGGCTGAAAATACACTGACCTTGGTGGTGATTACACATGTGTACATATGCAAACCCACACTGAGCCACATATTTAATATTAGTGCCCTTTGCTGCATTTATACTATGCATCCATAACAGGTGCAGAAAAGGAAAACAAAAATAGACTCACTTGTGGAAGCAAAATTTGATTTTATCGTATTTCTATATTCATATTTAAGTGGCTACATCACCATTTGGATGTCTGTTTTCTCCGGCAGCACGAGCTCACCAGAACCTGCAAAGCCAAGCAGGAGGCAGAGACAAAACATAGATCGCCCCAGGTTGCTCCTCTGTTTTACAAAAGAAATAAACTGAGACCCAAAGAGGAGGAGGGGTTGTAGGCTGAGGTGAGTTAGAGACAAAGCCAGGCCTAGAACTCAGCTCTCACACACCCCACAACCCCATCCTGGACAACGGTGTGCAGGAAGGCGCTGGATAGGCGTGAGAGGCCAAGCCCCAGGCAGGCCGAGGAGGACGGGGTCAGGTCTCAGGCCAGGCAGGCAGGACAGCTCCTGCAGCCCAGTCAGGAAGACTAGAACTCCAGCGCTTGGGGCAGTTTCACTGACGTTAGTAAGTTGAAACTTCTATTTCGGTTTCAGAGACAAGCCTACAGTTTCAGGATAACACTCAAAGAAAGCCGCCAAGGGCCAAAAAACTCAGAGGGATCTTAAGGGCTCAGATCGAAAGTGAAACTTCCAGGCTCTTCCTTTGACCTTGGCGAAGGTCGTTCCCTCTGGCCTCACGCCTCTGTTCATTCAATGGGGAGAATCCCGTTTAAGGTGCAGGGACCAGAGGGAAGGAACAGGTAGAAGGGCAGCCCTCAGTCTGGTGCTGTTCCCCAAGCAGGACTCAGCCCCTGACAGAAGGGGCAGCAGGAAGGGAGTATGGGAAGTCTCCTGGTTGCTGCATCAGGTAGGAGATGGGGTGCAAATAGGGCGAAGGACGGGGTGGGGTGGGGGTGGGGCTGGAGAGGACGAGAACGGAGGAGGGCCCCGCGCTGTCCTGCTCCTGGTTCTGCGTTCTCTACAAGGGTCAGGGGCCTCCAGCCTCTGGCGGAGGGTCTGTGTGGGGCTCCCCCACCTCCTCAGACTCCTCCAGCCTCGCCCCTCCCTCTCACATTCCCAACTGCCGAGGACAACTTGTCCCTCGCTTCAGAAGCCTGAAGCCGTGCTCCTTTCTATCCCGCCCAGACTCTGTTTCCCCCCCCTGCTTCTTTTGTCTGTGCCTGCATTTGATGGTTTTCCCCGGACGCGTGTCTGGGATCTGCTTCTCTCTTGTTTGTCCCCCGCACCCCCCCGACACACGCACACACACACACACACGCACACTCACACGCACACTGACCCTCTCTCTGCCGGCCATCCTGGCGCCCTTCCCCCGCGGCGCTGGCCTTTCGGGAGCGCGCAAGGCCCATTCTTGGAACCGCAGCGCGGTGACCCGACGGCGCCTGTGGGAGGCGGCAGGTGAGATTGGCTGGAGCCCCGCCCGGGCAGACGCAGAGGAAGGCGACGCCCGCGCCAATCGGCCGCCAGGGCCCTGGCCTCGCCACCCCCAAGCCCGGCTCGCTGACGCCAGGGGAGCGCAGGGCCTCCGCCCCGGACCTGGACGCGGCGCTCAGAGGCCTCACGGGGGCGGGGGGCGGGGGGCCTGGAGCCGCCCAGCGCCTGGCCCCCGGGCCGTCCCCTCGGCCTCTAGGCTCTGTCGTGCCCAGAGCCCCGGGTCCCCGCAGCCTATGACGACGCGCGGAGGACGGCGCAGTTCGGAGAGGTAGGTGAGACACTCCCCGCCCTTCCTCTCGCTGCTGGGGGCCGCGACCACGCAGATCGGAGCGGTAGCTGAAAGGCCCTCCAGGGGCTGGGCAGCCCCCGGCCGCTGGTTGAGGATTGCTGGGCGGGCGGGCGTGGGCGGCCCGGGGCCACCATTTAACCTTGAGCTCCCCGCAGGGGCCTGCGCCGCCCCTGCAAAGCCCTGGCCTGCGGCCCCGCTTCCACCGACTCTCCCTCCCCAAGAAAGGGCTTGCAAGGGGGCAGAGGGTCTCTTCCCACCCTTTTCCCGACCTCGGGCTCCCCAGAGCCGGGGGCTGGGTGACCCGCGAAGCCCAGTCTCGACTAACAACCCGAATTCCAAGCCGATGTAGCCAGAGGGGCAGCAAGTGGCCTGGTGGGCAGGGGGCGCTTAGAAAGGGATACGTTTTTCTTTCTTCACGGAAAATAGAAATTCGTCTGGAACTCTGCCTCCAGACTGGAGCTCCTCGGCCCCCAAGGGACAGAATTGGCCCCCTTTCCAGCAGCTTCCCGGGAGGGATGTGGGGAGAGTAGTTGGGGAAGTCTCTGGCTTGAGGCGAGGGGACCTCAGTCTCCTTGCCTTTCTCACTGCGCGGGCTCTGCGGCCGGGCCCGGGCCTGGGCCAGCCGGATCTGAGTCTGAACAGGAGCCAGCTGCCTCCATCTTGCTTGAAGCTCACACTCACAAAAATCATGCATGTGCTGCTTTTGTGTGTGTGGGAGGTGGCAGAAGGCAGGACGGACTGAGTCAATACAGAAATGACTCGCCTTTGAAATCGCGGGCAGCAGGCACAAGGGGTCTGCTTGGTGGGTGCTGTGGGGTCTCTGAGGAATGAGCAGCCTTCAGGAGTCTGTGAGGAGTCCTGGGTGGGTGCAGCCGTGCCTCTGGGAGGATTGTACACACATGCAAAGCAGACACACAACTGTGTGCCCCACTTCGCTCAATCCTGAAGGTAGTCGTATTTTCGCCCATACGCTTCCACTGCACAGTAGAGCAGCACAGAGAATATCTACCGTGTTCTACGGAGGCGACATGTGGAAACACAGCGCAGCGCGTCCTTGCCAGGAGCAACAGGACAAACATCTGACTTTTCTGGGCTTGGAGGGAAGGGATGGAGAGAAAGGAGGGACTGTGTGACCCACCCAGCCAGCACCCAGAACTGATTGGAAGCACCAGAATCATCACAATGGACCTCAACCACCCCCATAGGCCATTTGATTCCACAACCCCGACCCTCACCCCAAGATCCAATGGCACCACCTTCTTTAAGGGAAACGAAGGATTTGGGGCTTCTGCTGGTTTCAAAAATAGGAAGAAGAAACAATTCCTGTAGTTACTCCGTGGCCAGTTGTGGAGGGAGTTCAGTTTGGCCAGCATGCCTGGGCTCACAGAGAAATGGAGCCCTCAGGGGTGAGGGGCTGGGCAGGGCCAGCAGTGCTCCCTGAGGGGCTGGTCAGGGCCGGTGGTGCTCCCTGAGGGGCTGGTCAGGGCCGGTGGTGCTCCCTGAGGGGCTGGTCAGGGCTGGTGGTGCTCCCTGAGGGGCTGGTCAGGGCCGGTGGTGCTCCCTGAGGAGCTGGGCAGAGCCGGTGGTGCTCCCTGAGGGGCTGGGCAGGGTTGGGGGTGCTCCCTGAGGGGCTGGGCAGAGCAGGCAGTGCTCCCTGAGGGGCTGGGCAGGGCCGGGGGTGCTCCGTGAGGGGCGGGCTTGGCCCCTGGCCCAGCTGGCAGGGGCACCCCAGGCTGCTCAACAGGTGGAGGTGAGATCAGGGGACTGAGGGTCCTGCCTGGCTGCTCATGGTGCCCGGAGCCCACTCTGGACCAAAAAGCAGGAATAGCTGAAACAAACTAACAACCCCTGAAAACAGCCAGATTTGGAATCTGCTTAGACACCTAGGCCCTTGAGAGCGGTGGAGAAGCTCTGTCTCCTTGACTGACTGGCAATGCCTCAGGCTTCCGTTTGGTAATGTGCAGACAGGGCGGGCCTGGGGTTCAGATCTCAGTGTCGGAGCTCAGTGTCTAGGGACCTAGACTGCAGGGTTTGGGGACTCTCACCTCCTTCTCCCATCCCCTCTTCCATCCTTCCCCTTCCAGAGCTCCTCAGAGGGTAACTAGGTCCTTCTTGCACAGCCAAAAAAATCCCACAATTTCAGAGGATTTCAGAGCCCGTGGACTTCAGTCAGATTAAGAACTATTTGGATTGATCAGGGAGTTTGTGTCTGGCAAATGCTGAGACCCACTATGGTCGTTAACGTAGGTGTCTCTGCTCTTTCCCTTTAGCTGCTACTGTGGTGTTTATCAGGACCACCTCCACCCATAAAGCACTCAGAGGCAATGTGCCACCCCCGCCACCCACGAAAGTGACCCGAGCTGAAGGTTGGGCCCAAATCTCAATGCCTTTTTTTCTCAGGAAGATGCCTGAGGGGCCTCTCTCGGCCCACCGTCCATCCTGCCCCTGCCCCCTTCCACCAGCTCCTCAGCCCCAGTTGCAGGAATAAGGGCCCTTACTTCGCAGGGATTGTTAAGGCCAACGTGTCCCCCACCCCCAGCCCATGGCCTGTCTCCTCCTTCCGATCCCTCACTTCTCCAGTCCTCCAGCTAAGGTTCAAGGCTGCATCTTGGGTGGAATGGAGACAAAGGCTTAGTCCGGAATAAACTGGATATAGTGAGAAAAATAGCCATGAACTCCCGAGCCTCCCCCACTCAGAAAAGTTCCTCCCAAAACTGTGGCCGAGGCCGTGACAGAGTCCAGGCTGCAAGGACTGATCCGAGTGACCCAAACTCTTTTATGGAGACAGAAGTCAACATCCAGAGACCTCATCCGTTAACGCCACGAAAGGGAGAGGGTCCAAATACATAGTTCCTCTCCGTGAACCTCTTACCTCTTCCTCAGTCCGTTCGGTCCTCGGCCGGTTCCGGGCTGCGGGCTCCGAGGACAGCGGCAGGGAACACGGCTCCTGGAGACTGGGATGTCCGGGCTCTGCCGCCGCCGCCGCGGTTCACAGGAGAGACGGCGTCACCGCCGTGGGAGCAGGTCTTGAGGGGTTGGGATGGCGAGGGGTTTGAGGCCGCTGCGCCCTTCGGTCCCCGACCCAAGGCCGTGCTGGAACCGCGCGCGACGTCGGTGTCCCGTCCGGGCCCCGTGCGCTGGGCCGGCGCGGCGGCCCTCGACGGCGCGCATCAGGCAGCGCTGCGCCGGGACCAGCCGCTCCGCCTCCCGCGGGGCGCGGGGCGCGGGGCGCGGGGCGCGGGGCGCGGGGCGCAGAGCCCTGGGTCAGCCGCAGGCTTGCTCCGCGGCGGCGGGAGCCGACTGAGCCGGAGCCGCAGAGCTGGCGCCACCCCGGGAGCCCGCGCGCCTCCTGCCCGGCCCCGGGGTGGGGTCTGGGGGCCTGGGCTTAGCCCCGAGCCCCGGTTGTGGATTAGAAGGGAGGCTTTCGAATCCAGCCAAGGCGTCCGGGAGCGGCAGTGAAGGGTCGAAGGGAGCCGATCGCACGTACACAGGTGTCCGGCCGGGCGTCGCAGCTCCAAGGTCCCGGAGACTGGCGAGCTGTGCTGTCTAACGGCGCTGGGGGGCTCCGTGCAGCCGCCGGCGCAGGGAGCGGCTGGGAACCTGCCCGGCACGCGGAGACCGCGCAGGGTGGGGCGGGGCCCCCTTTCCGCGCGAGCAGCTTCTTCCCGCTGTCGCGCTCCGTGGGGTGCGGGCCCGGTCCCTGGGCCTCGTCCTCCAGGCCGCCGCCGGGCCGGCACCCCTCGCCCCATTTCCCGGCTGGGGGTCACCCTCCCCACAATGAACTAACACCCCAGCAAGGTCCCCGGCGGAGGGCACCTCCGTCCTCCCGGATCCGCTGACTAACCAGAGAGCCGCCAGGAGGCCGAGGTGCCGTAGATGGGAAGTTTAGAACGAGGGGGCGCTGACGAGGCCATGAACCTTCCGGCGAAGACGGGAGACGAGCGGCGCCTGGCGCCTCCGCGGCCCCGGGGGCCCTTCTTAGCACGCGGGTTTGGGCCGCCCCACCTGCCCTCCGCGGCAGCAGCTCCTGCCTCCTGTCTGGCTGTTTCCGTGTGCTCTTTGACATTCCGTTTCTTCTCTCTGGTCGCCTTGAGGGCCCCTTTCTTTGTGTCTGCTTCTGTCTACCTGCCCAGCTTCTCTCGTGCCTTTTCTGTGTCCAACCCGGACCAAGAGGACTTCAGAGTCCGCTGAGCGGCCTTGGCTGGTGGTCTGGCTCCAGGATTTCAGGTGCTGCTCTGCAGGGTTGGCTGGAGCTAAGGGAGTTGGAGATCACGGGGAATAGACCCCGTCCAGCAAGAGCGAGAGCATTTGGGAGGGGAAAACGGATGCTGAAACTTCAGGTTCTCTTTCCGTGTGGGCCAGCTCAGGACAAGGCGGCAAGTGGCGGGAGTGATCCAGACCCCAGGGTTGAAGAGCTCTGTGTCATTTTGATTAGAGACGCTGAGACCTTGCTTGTACACTCCTCTGTACCCGGGCAATAGCGCACGAGGTGGGGACTGGGCCCTGTGGGCTCCCTTGTCTCAGACTGGGAGTCCTCAGCACCTGCGAGCACGAACCCACGGCTCTGGGGAGGCCAGGTGACAGCGTCCATCTGACCCTGTGACGCACACAATTGTTAGCCCTCTTTCAATTCATCTCATGGGATACCCAAGTGCTTTCTTTGCCTCCCTCTGTGTCATGTTTGTGATATTCGTATGTGAATGGTGGATGAAAGATTGTTAATATTTTTGGGGTCACTCACTGATACTTTAAAATCTGATGAAAGCTATCGATTTCCACCTCCTCAGGGGGAAAAATCACTTATCTAGTACTTAGCAAATTCCACAATTTCAGAGGGTCTCAGACCCCTTGGACCCAGCTCAAGAACTCCTATTTTGATTGATCAGAGAGACTGGTGTCTGGAAAATACAGAGGCCAAATATGGTCAGTTAATAATGTAGGTCTTCACTCTCCCCACCCCGTGGCTGATATCTCAATGTTTGCCAAGTGAACCTTCACCGTTAAAAACACTCATGCAGCAGCATTCCTCTCCCACGACTCCTGGTGAGGTCGGGGTTCCCAGTGGGGGTCAGTCTTTCCTCCCTCCCCAGGACCAGGGCGCTGGAGCAAGTGGGAAGAGATGGGGAAAGCTGACTTTGGACTGGCCAGGGATGGGACCAGACGGGCTGCCGGAGGGAAGCTGGGCTTGGGCAGCCTCCCGGGGAATAAAAAACATCCTGGAACGCCTGGAAAGGGAAAGCTGTCCAGCGACAACCCCCTAGACAATTCTTTCTATGAGCTGAACAAGTGGGGATCAGGCAATAGAATGTTCTTTTGTGCCCCTTATTAATCTACCTATTCTGTTTCCTCGGAGACTCCAAATCTTCGTGGGGGTGAGGGCTTAGCCGAGGTTAGAGGCGAGGGGATAACAAATTCTGGGCTGAAAGGGCAAAGATTTATTTCTGAACATTTTTTGTAATCTTGCTTGTAGGAGCCAAATAGCAGGTGGCCCCTGAAGGGGCAGGGTGAAGGGGTGGATGGTGAAACGGGGTTGGGGGTTGGGAGTTAGGGACCTCCTACTATTGTGGCTTGTTTAGACTTAGGTCTTCCTCTCCAGCCAGTGAAAGCTTCCTGGCCTTCTCCCCCCACTTCTGTGAAATGACCAAGTTAGGTCTTTCAGAAAAATGTCAGATTTCTTTGGGGTCTGTGATTTGAAGAACCTTCCTTCTTCTAGGACTATAAGCAGACAAATTACGGAAATTGGAAGTTATCTGTCTGATTGCGCGTGCACACACACACACACACACTCCAAACCCAGCCCTCCTGGCTGGTCCTCAGTTGCCTGCATATTTCAAGCAAATGTGACTTGGGGCAGGAAAAACCCAAACCCACTCCTGGCTCCCCTCTCTGAGCTGGGAGAACCACCACCTACCAGTCCAGCAGTTCTGGGCTGAAACAAGAAGCCAGTGGTTGGCTAATAGTATTCAGATCCCTGTTTGAAAAGAATAAAAAAATAAACAATCTTCTGCTTGGGACAACTTAAATTAAATAATTGTGGCTGTGAACACCTGACCTAAATGCTTTTCATTAGAGCAGAAAAATATATATGCCTATTTGTTCCCTACTTTACTAATTAAAGAAAACTAAATGGTGTTCTCAGGACTTCCACTGAGGATCGGAAGCTTTTTGCCCCTCCCCCATGGGGACATCCCCATCGTGAAGTTGGTCTCTTTCTGACAGACAAGGGCCGGGGGTGGGGGTGGGGTTGCTCTCAGGCCCTCTGGCTCCACCCCTGCACCAGGACTTTGGCCCTGAAAAAGGCAATACTGCCATTGGCCAGAAGTTCTTGCCCAACAGGGCTGACCCCTTCCTGGGTCCCTGGACTCATATCCAGGAGCAGAGACCTGTTGTGGGCTACAAGTCAGAACTTCGCCAACTGATGGGGTGAAGCTCCTGGTGGAGCCCAGAGCCCAGCCCAGTGCTGGGTTCACACAGTAGGTGCTCAGGAAATGCTTGTTGAATGTGGAATGAAAGTTTCCACCAGGCAAAGGTCTGAAACTTGTCTGGGGAGTCTCTGCGGCAGGTGCATGGGGGAGCTCCAGGGCCTCCTGGCTGCCCAGGAAATGAGCTAGGCCTCAGATGTCGTAATTCCAGCGTCCTGGGGCCCTATTTCTTCCCTACTCATTCTATAAGGTAGGCTCTTACTCACTCCAGCAAAGTGAAGAGGCTCCTTGAGAAGGGGGGTGAGAATATGCCACCACTCCCCAGATCTCTCCCCACCAGATCCTGATATTTCAGGCTAAAGGGAGTCTGAACCTGAAATGAGCCAGATAATTGCCCCAATTCTCTGTTCCTCATTGAAGAGGGAGTTACAGGCCAGGGGGTTCAAGGGGCCTCACTTTTATGGACGTTGTTCTAAGTCAAAAGAATCCATTATACATATACAGGCTGAGAGGCACACCCTCCAACCTAGACTGGTTCTCTGAGAACAAAGCAGGCTTCCTCCTCCTTCCCCTCCCCGCTCCTCCATCTCTTTTCTCCTGCTCCGTCTCCTTGTTATTAATAGTTACCATTTACTAAATGCTCCCTGTTCACCCTGCATTGTACTAAACCCTAGGAACATTGTATATTAAATCATCCTTACAACAATCCTACAAGTTAAGACATCTAGATATTGCAGATGCAGAAAGTGAAGCAGAAACTTACTTTTCCAGGCATGAAGCCTGTGTGTGTGTGTGTGTGTGTGTGTGTGTGTGCGCGCGCGCGCGCGCATGCGCGCGCGCTAATGTTAATGTGATGGTGGCCGGTCTGAATGCTCAAGAGGTATAGCAAGGATGGATATAAAGAAAATTGACAATGAAAAGCTCTTAAAGTTTTTGAAATATGGATTGTTTGAACAGAACGCAGATAATTGTGCCCTAAAGTGAACAAAGAAGGGATGCAATTAACTGGCTAATTCCCAGCCCCAATGCTTTCCCTTGAAAAGGCTGGATAATGAGGCTGACAGTATGTTCACAGCTGATTTCGCCTGATGTAGTTCCATTTCTCCCTCTAACTTTTGTGAATCGATTGGGCAATCACAGTGAGACACACACACACACACACACACACACACACACACACACACACAGAGGCCCCATTTTATCTTGCCTCCAGAGTCTTTTATGACTCAGCCCTGGGAATGAAAATCGGGTTTGGAGCAGAACAACGTGCTCGGGGCCGGGTAGAGCGCAGCTGCTCCACATGTGCACTTGGTAATTAGGCGTCCAGAGAAGCCCCTGCGAGGTTGGGTGCTGCCGACCTGGGCGGGGGCTGTGCCCTAGTCTACCATGGGAGGCATGGGGCCCTGTGCTGCCCTGGCCCCTGGTTCTCTGGCTTTTCTTCCCTTCCTTCCCCTCAGCACAGTCTCTGGGGCCACTGTCCTAAGAATAACTTTGGACAACTGCCTCACAGAGAGAGGGCTGTGAAGTATACAAAGGCATCTCGGTGTCTCCTGCCTCCTGCTTCTCAGATGTCTCTGAGCTCCCTCAGAGGGGCTGGGGAGGGGAGAGACAAGGCATTCCCCCCTACCTCACCCTGTAACTTGACAGGCCCCACTGCCTGACCTAAACGACCTTCTCTTCTAGGTTTATGGCACAGTTGTGTATGTGACACCTTCTCTTAGTCATCAGAGCCTCTTTCATAAAGTATTCAAGCCTCACAACGTCCCCATCTAGTGGGTCATTTTCATGGATCACACACAGCTAGGGAGGTTGAGCTGCCATGTCTTGGCTCACAGTCCTGGCTGAGCTGCTCCTATAGGAGCCTCCAATTCCCTCGTGTTCTCTCTCAAATCTTAATCCCAGAAACCCCCAAACTTCCAACCTGCAAACTTAGACAACCCGCAAAGGCTGCCTTTCTGGAAGTCAATTTTGCTTTCGAGAAAGACATTGGGGCCGTCCTAATTCTGGGGTAAGAATATTCCATTCGAAGTGAAGGACACATCCTCTTGCCCTGCTTCAAACTTTACTAGCTGCTCTGATCTTGGCTAACCACTTCATTTCTTTGGGCCTCAGTGCCTTTTGCATGCTGGGGAAGGTGTTGATTCTGGCGCTGCCCTTGAGCTGGCTCCTGGGGCGATCAAAGGAGACCTGAGCTGTAGGACGCTCCCTAGAGGTGGGATGAGGGTAGGGGGTGCAGAGCGGATGGAGCCCTAAATCGCTGTCGATTCCTTTCCCAGCCCTCACTCGTTTAATCGTGTTTCTCTCGCTTGGCAGAGGACGCCAAAGGCGACGAGTCGTATGCCAGCTCCAGGTCAAGCCCAGTGCGTCCTTAGGAACCTGCATCTTCACCCAGCGGGGGACACGGAGCTTCCCGAGAATCTTGCTCAGCGCGTACTCAACGCCAGGGCGCCGCCTAGAGGTCAGCTGCGGCCTCAGCCTCACCCGCCGGCGCGGCGAAACTGCTTCCCCAGCCTCCGCCAGCAATTGGGGGAATAAAAAAAAAATCTAGCTCGGGTCTCAGGGACGCTGCTTATGGCACCTCTGACTTCTCTGAGACCACCCTACCCGCACCAACGAACTCTAGGAAGGGACCCGGAAGGCTCAGAAATATTTACTGCTGTGACTGTCACTAAATGGAAAGGGGTGTCAATTTCTCTTTCTTTGAGGATCCTGTGTTCTGCACCCTGTGTCTATACTGCCTCCTCTCACCATCCAAATTGCCCAGCCCCCGCCAATTATGGTAGCAAGAACTCTGCTTTATCTTCCAGAAGGGAAGGGAGTAGGGAAAAGTAACCTCTAAATTTTACAGCTTGGGCATCTACATTTTCCATTCTCCGAATAATTTGGAGATTAGCATGCTTTTGGAAAACCTTTGCCGGTGAACAGAAACATTGCCTAAAGGCCGTTAACTCACGGAGTGACCCTCAGCTCAACTAGTGTATGAGCGACATTCGAGAGAGAGCTTTTTGGCACTAGCGCCCCTGTTGGTGCGTTTCTGTGCTGACCATTTGAAAGTTGACTCCCTTGTGAAGAAGGCTGGCTGGTGTCTTAAGGGAATGGGGTTGAGGTGTCGTTTGGCCCCATGCAGAGATTTTTATTTTATTTTTTAAAGATTTATTTTATTGTTTTGACAGAGAGAGACAGAGACAGAGAGAAGGGGGAGGGCCCAGAACAGTCTTCATAGTTGCACATCATTGGTTTTTCCACATACGGTAGTTTCATTCCACAGGTGGGCGGGGCTGCACAGGGCAGGAACTGGGCTGGGGTCTCACCCCGGTGAGAACTGAACTGGGGGCACTCCACAGCTCAGCATATGGGTCCACATGGGCCAGGATTCGATCCTCGGTCCCTGGCGCTGCAAATCGGTCCCTGGCGCTGCAAAGCGAGCACTTAACCCACAAAGCCATCCCTGCTTCCCTGAGATTTTTATTTTTTAAACTGGGATTCATGGCCTGGGTCCTGGGGATGCAGGTAGGGAGAAGCCACAGGTCCCTGAAAAGGGTGTGCATAACTGCATATGCACAAGCATGTGATTCTAAGGCTGTGGCCTCTTCATGTTTCTAGAGTCTAAGGCGGAATGGTTCTGTTTTCTTTCCTTGGCCGGGAGAGCCATGTAGTCCCAGTTTAGGAAGCCAGCACACCGCACACCGACCTGCCTCCACCGAAAGCCCCTGAGGTGGGGTAGGGAGGGGGCAGCAGCAGACTCAAGTGGTGTGGAAACGGCTGCCCCCTCAGTTCTGCCTGCCACGCCTGTCACTAACAGCTCCCAAAGGCAAGTTCGGATAGGAGAGGTGACTGCCAGTCACTGCTGTCACGGTGCTTTCAATAAAAATATAGCATAACAAAGTGGGAAATGGGAGGGTTTGGGCACATAATGAGGAGGGGAGCAGGAAGGCGCCTCCCGGGTATATCCTGAAATATGAACGTTGGAATGGAAACAAGCTACTTCCTGTCCTCCAGATGTTAATGAGCTCCCCCTTTTTCCTTCTTGGTGCAAGAAGGGGCCAGAGGGTATTCCCTCCCCCACCGACTGGGGCAGAGTGGGGCTGCCTGCAGCAGAATTAGCCGTTCAGACAATTCAGGAACTGTATATAGGTCACAGCCTGGTATTTTCCCTGCCCATTCCATTTTTTAAAAATCCCCAGCAGTGCTCTGACACCTTTTCTGGGGGGAGGGAGAGTTGGCTGGTCACAGGGGGTCACACCTGTGTGTCTGTGGGAGGAAGGTGCCCTCTGGTGCCAAGCAGCCACCTGACTCTGCAGCTGGGCCTCATTCCTGTACCCACACCCGACCTGAGCCTGAGTTCTAAGCCCTCCTGTGTGGCTCAGACTGGGCTCCTTGTTATTTAATATTATTATTTTTTGTGAATAACTGTGAGGCATGATTTGATTCCTTTGCTCTCCCACCCAGTTGCGCATCTAACCAGGCCTCTCCAGCAGACAAAGTGAGCAGGAAGCCAGTAATTTTGCTCCCACTTATCTGGAGCCCAAGGTGCAAAAGGGTTTTTCTAGTTTTGGTTCGCAATGGTCTAATAGCCATTCCAAATCCGGGTTCCACAAAGTTTTGTAAAAAACAAAACAAAACAAAAACCCACCAACCAAACAACAAAAAACCCCGAATGGTCCAGAGCAGGAAAGACCTATGGAGAGGGTCATGGAGGCCCAGGTAGTGGTTGTTTTTGTTTGATTTTGAGGCTTTTTAAGGGCCCGAGAGGAGATGGCGGCCGAGCTGGGCAGAGGCCAGTTCGGACACTGCCGGGGCCTGGCCGTCACGCGCTGTCCCCCGATGACCAGCCCCTCGGCTGCTCCTTAGGGAGCCCCTGCCCCGTTCAGGCCTCTGACTCCCTGTCTCCTTCTCTCAAGTACCTGGCAATAAACGGGCGGGGCTGAGCAAAGGTCTGGCCGCTGGAGACGAAAAGAAAAAAAAAGAAAGAAAGAAAAAGAAAAAAAAGCCCGCTTTCAGCGGAGAGATGCGAAGAATGGAAGCGCGGGGCGCGGGGCCCAGAGCCAGTGATCGGGGAAGGGACCCGGGAGCCCGCCTGCTCCGGCGCAGGCCCGGGCGCCGAGCCGGGGACGTGCGCCCCCTCCGGGACTGTGGTGTCCCGGCGGCGGTTTGCAGCCCCGGCGCCGCGGAGAGCCGGCGGCCAGGGCGGGCCTGACGGCGGGCACGGCCCGGGCCGCTTCTCCCCACGCGGACCGAGGCTGCTCGGGCGAAAGGAAGGGGCCGAGGCCCGGGCTCGGCTCGTAAATTTGTTTCCCTGCCTGTTAACCCGGCCCCACCCCGGCCGTCATTCTTTTCAGAACGTGCGGGGATGTAAACCGTTTGAAGTTCATCAACACGGTGAAGTTTTATGGTATTTCCGGTCCCCAAGATTTATACCCCGGGAGGGGCAGCGGGCAGCCGCCTCCGCTCCCGCGGACTTCACCGCGGGACACGTGGCCACTCGGACGCTCGCCTTCGGGGCGAGGGCGGGAGGAGCCGGGCCTGCCGGCGTGAGCGCTCGCCCCGCGCCCCCCGCACCTTCCGACGGCCGCGGCCGCCCAGGTAAGCCTGCCGCCTCCGCCCGCGGGGCCGCCGGCCGCGTGTCTGCGCGGGCACCGGACAGGGTGCGGGTGTCTGGAGGGGAAGAGGTGGCAGCAGAGGACGTGAGTGGGGGCCGGGAAGCAAAGGCGCCAGGCGGAAGGTCTGCCAGCAGGACGCGAATTGGTTCTCTGCGCCCCAGTCCGAGTCCTCAGCCTCCCGGTTTCGTATGTGAATTCGGAATGGATCGCCTTACCTGGGACAGCTCCGCCTTTGCAGAGCCAAGGGCCACCGGACATTTAGGGCACGGTGACTTCACAGAGACTGGTCAGGTCTACGGGCTTTCCCTTCCAGTCATGTTCTTCTGTTTGCTCCCTAGTCTTCCTGATACTTTCTCACGCTCTGATTTTCTGTCCCTTTCTCAGCTCGCTTCTCCACTCTCCTGTTTCCCAGCCTCAAAGCTGGCGTTCGGTGTAGGGCTTGAAGATGTGGCCTCTCAGAGCTACCCTGGCTGAGCCTGGGATCTCGGCACTAGCCTCACGGTGAAGGTAGATGCACCTTGATAAGTTTGAAGTTGAGAAATCTTTTTATCTGTGGAAACCCCCAGCTGTGGAAACAGAGGTTGAGAGGTGGTGCCCGAGCAGGCGTATCCACGAGGTTCTGCCCAGGTCTGGGGCTGGGCCTAGGGTCCCCTCCGGCCAGAGCTCCAGGACGAGAATAAAAGTTCCCAGAATCCAGACTGCCAGGACCAGCTCCAGTATGATTTTGCCTGGAGTCCTGCCTCCAGTTCTTTGGATATGTTGTTTACTAGCAACTGGGTTCCGTTGGGGAAGACGTGGAGGCAAGTGAGTGAAGTTGGCCGGCCAGCGGGTTTGGCCCACAAAATCGCTACAGGGGCCTGCCCCCAGTGAGCCCTTGACCTGGAGCGTGAACTGGAACTGCTGAGTGAATTAGGTAGTTTCATGTTGTTGGGCCTGGATTTCTGAACACAACAACATTAAACCACCCGACTCACGGCAGTTACTGCTCCTCGGTTAGCTGGGAGGAGGGGTGTGGCAGGAGTGGAGTGAAGCAGAGTCTGGACTAATGTATCACCCTTGCAAAATGGTTTGAGGGCCCTTACCCAGGAGCAGCCAGGATGTTCCCCAGAGAAGAAATCTGGGAAGTTCTAGTTGGTCTCCCCACTTCTGCACTGTTTTTAGTGTGTGTTGGGAGGGAAAGGGGGAGTGGGGAGCACTCCACTCTCCAAAGGCACCTCACTGGGCCGTTTTGCAGAGCCCAAGCATGGGAGTTGGGGCTTCAAGCTTACTGCCTTGGGGTCTCGACTCCTGTCTGTATTCGGACTTTGCAAAGAAAGTCTCCCCAGCTTGGTTAATGCTTGGTTTCAAGAGACAAGGGGATCCTTGGGGGTCTTTGTAACCCTTTGGGGGACAGGGCCCCACCTCAGTAGGAAGTTTCAGTTCCTTGAAGAGGGCTCAGTATGCCCCATTCTGAAAGGGAAACGTGAGGATTCCTTGCGGCCTCAGCCTGGAAGCCTCCAGGGTCCTTCCTAGGGCCCCCTAGTGGGACAGAGGTGGGGTTTTAGAGGCCCTTTCTTTTCTAATCAGGCAGTTCGTTCCTTTGGCACCGTGGACAAGCCGTCCCCATAGACCCTTGGTCTGGCCTTCGGGTTTACATGGGTCCTGAGGCCCAGCCCCTGGCAGAGGGGCCTGACGTGCGGGCTAGTGGGGAGCCCAGGCTGTGGGGCAGTTCCTTCCCATGATGGAGTGACAGGAGATGGAGCAGGG
Source organism: Craseonycteris thonglongyai (assembly GCA_004027555.1). Taxonomy (NCBI): domain Eukaryota; kingdom Metazoa; phylum Chordata; class Mammalia; order Chiroptera; family Craseonycteridae; genus Craseonycteris; species Craseonycteris thonglongyai. The sequence continues at coordinate 48,981 of PVKE010000286.1, forward strand.
GGGTGGGGCAGGGGCAAAGCTGTGATACCCTCTTTGACCCCAGCCCTCTGCAGGCTGCTGGCTGTCTGCCCAGGAAAGGAATAACTAGAAGGGCCTGCGGAAGGCGTGGGATGGTCCAAAGCATAAGCTAACTTTTGTTCCCTGACTTTCCCCCCTCCTTGAGGCAGAGGAAATGTGGAAAGGGGCCTGACCGGATAGGGTCTGGGCGCCAGGCTGACTTGGAGGGCAAGGGGGTGTCTCTGAGCAAGGGGCCTCTGCTAGGGTGGAAGGGGCCTCGGGAGAAAATGCAGCCTTCAGCCCACTGTCTTGGTGCGCAAAGGCCTAAGACGCTGTCCCTTGACATTTTCGTGTCCTCTGGTGTAGGTGAAGGTGATCTGCAGTGTCGCGCTGCCTTACCTTGCTTCTCCCTGGGCCTCTCACAAACCTGCCCAGCCACTAGGAGCCTGGCTGTCTTCCATCCCTGGAGTCCCTTGGCCACCCCCTTCCTAGAATAGTGCTGTAAAAAGAAAAAAAGAGGGATGTTAGAGAGAAAGGAGGAAATAAAGTCTTTGGAAAGCAGAGAGTTTTACAACAGCCACAGGTTTTATGGAAGCAATTCTGTGATAACCTTCTACCTGCTCAGCTCCTTTCCGCTCTGCCTGCCGCCCACCCCGTTTGGCCTCCTGGATACTCCCTCCCAAAGAGGCAGCCTCCCCCATGCCGCCCAGATCCCTGATGGCTGAGAGTTGGTAAGACATTCCGAGGTCTGCCTGGGCCGCTGACCTCTCAGTCTTTCCTTTCACCTTTGACATCCTGGGAGGGAGTTTGGGCAGAAGATTTCGTTGCTTTACAATTAAAATCCCCACTTGCAAGGTGTGGAAGCACTGAGATTTGAACTCTCATGTGCAAATTTGATGTGATGCGTTCTGGAGGCCGTCTTGTAGAAAGGGTGAAGGTTCTGGGGACCTCGATTTCTTCCCCCCTGGCGCACTGTCCCCACACCTCCTTCGTTCCTAGAGTCGGTCTGGACTCCGATCCTGAGTCAGAAGAAATGTCTCCGGTGCTTGAGAACATAGACTTGGTGACTCTTCCAATTTCGTTGTACACAGCAGTGCTTTTGCTGTGTACAATCATCTGAGGGCTTTCACATTTAACTCATCTCTGTCTACAGGTCAGATTCACACTTGTGCTGGACGTACTCATGTACAAGTAATGGTGCCTTCATCTGGTGCCCATCACTACCATGAAATGGGGCTCCCACGGTGCACACTGTCCCTGCAGTTTTGCGTAACATACGCAGTAAAGGATTTCATGGTCGGACAAAAAAAGTCACAAAATTTCATGACCTCCCCTGGGCCAATCTGGGGCATTTCCTTCACCTTCCAGAGAAATGTTTTCAAAGGAAGTTGTAAAAGAATCTGGAGTTAAGTCGCATGCATTTACTGAAGGATATGGTATACGAGGGCTGTCCGGAAAAAATCCAGCTGTAAATGCCTCTGTTTTCCATATTACACGGCTGGGTACTTTCCAGATCAGTCCTGGTATATTTTGTTTGATTATTAAGTTAACAGGCAGATTTTTCAAGTGAAGCTTCCAAATCAGCTAATGCTTTATAAGCCACAATTCAAATACACAAATACTCAAGTTTTTGCCCCTTTTATAGGTGTGTAACGGTTACAAAAATGTACATACAAGTTTTGGGGGTCATAGATCTTATATGAGTAGAATTGTAAGCTCACATCACTCACAGGGGTTATGAACAACCTACGTATCCAGCACTCGGTCTTATATACAAACGCCCAAGCACATCTAGTGTTATAGTTGGGCAGATTTATTTATTACATATTCGATACACAGCATAGAGCACAGCACATTTGCACACTGAGTTCCCCGTAAAGAAATATGGATTTGAAATGTATGTACAGGATGGACACATCTATTCAAGTACAGCATGCGTGTATTTCAGCGTAGCTTATCAATTAAAAACAAACTTTTTCTCTTCTCCCACTGATGATTGTGCCTTTTCCTTATTTCTTTCATTTTCTTCCCTCTGTCTAAATGGTCTCGCTCTGCCTACTGGTGACGACCCTTCTAAAAGCCGCCCCCTAAAGCACGGGCACTCACCCGCTGGTCCAGGCCAGGGTTGGCCTCTGCGCTCCCCGCCTCGGCCTCCTCCTGCATGCTCTGGGCCCCAGTGTGGCCAGGGGCTGCCGCTTCACCCGCCTGCTCCTCCTGGAGCTCCCAGATGCTGGCCCCAGCTGTGCTCGGGAGCAGCAAGAGGCTTCAGGGGAAGGCAAGGGTTTCCTTCTTTCTCTTTAGGGTTGGGGGTGGGGTGGGGAGCAGTTTGCACCAAGTGACCCCCACTCAAGCAACCCCTCTCTGAAGCATCTTTAGAAGCCGGCTCCAGGGGCCGAAATCCTGTTTGCCTCCCTCCCGTCATGGTGGGTACCGTTGTCTGGGAGAGAAAGCGGGGTTTCTTGGCGGGGAGGGGGTCTCAGCCCTCAGAGCACCCAAACAACGGGGCCCCTCTCATCCAACCCCTTACTCCTTGCCTGAGCTGGAGTTGAGCTCCAATTTGGGGGGCAGCAAGGCTCTCTGTCTGGGGTGGGACTCCTTGCTTGCCTCTGTCTCCCCACCTGGAGGCGGATGAACTGGAGTGCAGACGCGGCACTCGGCTTGGGTGCTAGTTCTTTCTTTTCATTTCAGAGTCACCTCTCCTGAGAAGACGAAGACTCTCAAAGCCTGCCTGTCATTTTGAAATTGTCCCCATCCTCCAGCTTCTTTGTGAGCAAAGGCTAAGCTATGGTCTCAGAAAAGAGGGCTGGGTCCCCCTCCTTCTTCAGCACCCAGGAGCCACCAACTCCCAGAGAGACGGCCACCTTCAAACCCGAACCCTGCCGGAAGGGACACTCCACCCCTGTAGGGAACAGGCCAGGAGCCCAAATCCGCTTCTTTAACTTCTTCCCTAAGCTGAATGGCCGTCTTGACTTCTCTCTTGTTGTAAAGAAAGGCAGCCACAAATCTAGGGCGGGGACTGGCAACCAGAAGGCTGCGGTCCGGGTCCAGTACCTGCACAGCCTGGGTGTTAAGAACGCCCAACGCTGTGACTTTTCCATAAATAAAGAAAAGTCCCTGCCCACAGTGCACACGTCCTTTTGGATCCTAATTTATACACTACAGAAAGCCATATACTCAGCCAGCCATGCTTCATAACGCCATTATTTATGGCAAGGGAGGAGATTTTTTTTTTTTAAGAATATATTACGGGTAAAGCCAACTGCAGGCTCGATGCTTCTGGCAAGTCGGGAACAGGTGCTGTGCCTTAGCTGTGATTCGCTCACTCTGTGCCCAGCTTTCTTGCTGAGTCCGGTAGCTCCCTAGACTTTCCCAAGCGTCTAACCACGACTTGGAAGAATTTGCATTGGTTTGTTTGTTTGTTTGTTACTCCACTTTGGTCCCATGGAAAAAGCAGATCTTCCCCCTGTTGGGTTCTGATCCTGCGGAGCTGTTGTCCGTGTAGAACTGAGGTGGAAAGTGGGGGTGCTGGTGGGGCAATGGCATTGATCTTTAAAGAATCATTTTGAAATCGCCATAATGTGAAGAAATATGGTGCTTTGCCCTCGTATTTCACACATAATGACATGAGATGGCTTCATTTGGGGGAAAAAAAACAAAGCGGGCAGGAGGGTGTGCGTGTGCAGTAGTGATCAGCAGCCTTCTGCCTGGCAGAGGGGTACAGAGCCAGAAAGATAAAACCTCAAATTAGAATGGCTCTGCCTTTGTTAAAATAACAAGGCTGGCGGCAGCCTTTCTTATAAGGGCCCAGGGTCAGAGAATGCCAAGGAAATCGACCCCAGCCTGCCCCTACTCCCAGTCCAAGGAGAATCGGGCCTGTCTGGGCATCCCTGCACGCCCACACCGCAAGCTAAGAGCAGCGGCTGGAAGATGAGCCAGGAAGCTGGCTGGTGGCCCCAGGGGAGTCCCAGCGCAGGGCCCGCAGAGTAAATACCAAAGACACAGGCGATTTGGAGGCTTCAGTGACAGTTGCAGGAGAGTGACCCGGGGTCTCTCTGTCTATGATGGTGTCCAACTACCAGTGCTTGGAAATCTTTTGGAGTGACAGAGTGGGGTGAGAGAAGCAGGACAGGAGAAGCAAAAGGCTCCATGTTCACTGAGTGGAAGGGGAAATAACTCGGGGCCCCGTCCCACACCTCTGTTGTGCTGACATCTTAGGGAAGTTCCCCTAACCCTTTGTCACGTCCAGCTCCTCCATCTGGCAATTCGAAGGGCCTGGCCTGCTATTTAGTGGAGTAGCTGTGCTCCCCACCCCCCACCCCTATCCTTACCTCAGGCTAGGGCCAGAGGGAGGTCCCGGAAATTTCAAGGAGCATTAAACTCTTTCAGAGGCTCAACTTTCCAGGGCCAGGTGAATTCCAGGTTCTAATATTAGGACAGGTAAATTTTAGGACAGGATTTGTGGACACACACACATCCTTCTATTTCCCTGTCCTTTCTCAGCTAGTGAGGGGGTCAGGAGAAGCTCCCAGGCCTGAACCCCCTCCTCCCGCCCCAAATTGCAAAGAGCCCTCTCCAAAGAGGATAACTTCTTAAAAATGCCCAACTCCTCTCCCCATCACCTCCAGTGGATTGCTGCTTGCTGCTGTTGTTTAACAAACATCTTGTGTCCAAGGGACAGAGCAGAGGGACCGAGGCCCTGCGGGGTGGAGTGGAGGTGTGCGTGTGCGCGCGCGCGCGTGCGCGTGCGGGAGGCCAGGACGACTTCCTCTTTAATTATGCCGTGGGCCCCTCTGGCTGCTCCCAGGCTGGGGCGCTCTGCTCTCCCTCCCTCCGCCCTGCTCTCCGTCTCTCCCTCCCAGACCCGCCTAGGGAGAGGGCTCCACAGCCCGCATCCTCCCTAGGCGGCCGCTGCTCTCCCTCCGCCTCTCCTCCGCCCCCGCCGCCCCATGGCGACAACGACCCCCCTTCCTGCACAAGGAGGGGCGCGCGGGCGGCCGGCGGCTCCGGCTGAGGTTACGTGGCCGCCGGAGCCCTGACGTGATAGCACATTGCATCAGCATAAAACAATCCATCCTCGATATGGAATGCAGTGAGGACGGATGACAGCGCGAGCGCAGCCCCCTCGCCGGATTGATTTATGTAGGAGCTGACGCTTTATCAGGCAGTCGGAAAAACTTTGACCAATCATTTTGCAAGAAGCGCTGAGCCGGGCTGCTCCACTGTACTTTGTTGGCTGAGAAGTTGAGCAGGGGGTGGGGGTGGGAGGGTGGGGGGCCGGGGGGGTCGCGTCCGAAAGCCCTCACACCGGTCTGGGTGCCACCTCTCCCTGCTTGGGCGCCACCGCGCGAGCGCTTCCCGTCCCCCTGCGAGCGCCCGGATAATGTCTGAGAATGTCCATTTCTGGGACGCTTAGCAGCTATTATGTCGACTCGATCATAAGTCACGAGAGTGAGGACGCGCCTCCAGCCAAGTTTCCTTCCGGCCAGTACGCGAGCCCCCGGCAGCCGGGCCACGCGGAGCACCTGGAGTTCCCCTCGTGCAGCTTCCAGCCCAAAGCGCCGGTGTTTGGCGCCTCCTGGGCGCCGCTGAGCCCGCACGCGTCCGGAAGCCTGCCGGCCGTCTACCACCCCTACATCCAGCCCCAGGGCGTCCCGCCGGCCGAGAGCAGGTACCTCCGCACCTGGCTGGAGCCGGCTCCGCGCGGCGACGCGGCTCCGGGGCAGGGCCCGGCGGCCGTGAAGGCGGAGCCGCCGCTGGGCGCGCCGGGGGAGCTGCTCAAGCCGGGCACGCCCGAGTACAGTTTGGAAACTTCGGCGGGCAGGGAGGCCGTCCTGTCTAATCAAAGACCCGGCTACGGGGACAATAAAATTTGCGAAGGAAGCGAGGACAAAGAGAGGCCGGATCAAAGTAAGTTATAAAAAGTGAGGAAATGCCCAGGCCGAAGGCCAGGCGAGGGGGAGGGGAAGGGCGAGGCAATAAACTGCGGACAATGTGGAGGGAAACGGCGGCGGTGGCCAGAGCGAGCGAGCGGGGGAGGAGGGCCGAGGGGGAAGGCGGCGAGCTGGGTGCCCCGAAGGCGCGCCTGAGGCCGCGGAGGGGCGCTGCCCCCCGCCCCCACCCCCGCCGAGGCCGGAGGGTCCTGGGCGCAGGGACCCAGCGCTGCGCTCGCGGCCTCTCTGCCCCAACACCCCCGGAGGCCCGGCCGAAAGCCCGGCAAGAGGCCGAGGCCGGCCGGCCGGGAGCGCGCGCGGCACGGGCGGCAGCGCACCGGGCTTCCGGGCCCGCGCGGCCGGCCGAGCTCCCCGCGCCGCGCGCAGACCGCAGGCGCCGGCCAAGGGGAAGTGGGAGGGGGCTCGTTAGGGTTTTTACTCGCGACGCAACAGCTTGGTGGAGGATCGGGGCTGGCAGAGCGCGCGCAGGAGCCGCTCCGGGTCCGCAGCCGGCGCCGGGAGGGGCGGGGGGCGCCCAGGACGGGGAGACGGCGCTCCTCCGCCTTCCCGCGGGCCGCCCCTTCCCCTCCTTGGCATCCTCTCCGGATCGCGGCTCCCCGCGGCTCCCCGCAGGGCTCCCCAGCCGCAGCCCGAGCAGTCAGCCTCGCAGAAAGTCGGGAGTTGTTTCCAAACTTCAGGGTCCAGAGCCTGAGCAGAGAAGGAGCGACCCCGAAGGAGCCCCGGGGAGAGGACGGGTGGGCGTGGGGACCCACGCGCGGAGGGGTGGAGAACTTTGACCTCGGAGGGTCCTGTCTCATCACCTCCCGCTCCCCCAGAAACACCCCGCCAGGAACCCCAGTCTGGCTAATTTCCAGGCGGTGCAGCTCACTGGGGGAGGGGGGAGTCTCGTATTTTTTTGTTAAGATGAGGGAAGGCACATTGGTAACCCCAACTAATAACCCTCAGGCTGGCAGGGGCAAATCCTCACCCCTTACTCTTTGGGGGGAGTAGGGGTCACAGCTTTGTCTCTGCGTGCCTTGCCAGATTTCCCAACAACAGAATGGCACCCAAGCCCCTTGGGGGACCCTCACTGCCGCACTCCCCAGAGATCCTGCGGGGTTCCACCTGCCAGGTTGAGTCACAAGAGCTGGCATTGGAGTAACACCGTGTCTCCCCAAACCCTCCCTGCTTACACCCAGACAGAGCCCCCCCCCCCCAACTCTGCCTGGAAAGCCCATTACTGCAAGGCAGCAGTTTGGTTAGGATCAATTATTAACAGTTTTTCCCCCCTCTTTCATATTTAATGCGACTGTGTGTCCCATCACAGGCGATCACATTAAGGAAATAGCGCTGCAAATTGGTAAGAAACGCTACTTAGTGTAGGACGGACCAGATTATTTTTAATAAATATATTCAGTGCTTTTTCTTTGGAGAGAAGAGATCTAGTGGAGGGTGGCCATTATGTTGAACCGGCTGCTCTGCTTTATTTGGCAACTTTTCTGAGTTCCAGAGTAGGGAGAGAGCCCGTAAGGAGAAGAGAAGCCGGTACATATTTTTGCTGCTTCTTTTGCCCGCTTCCACTCATGTGCCCCTTGCTCTGTCCCCTCCCCACATGGAGTTAGGTGTGCTGACAGGCTTTCCGTTACCCCCACATCGTCCATGGCTCCCCGCCTTGGGACTGGAGCAATATTGCTTCCAAATTTCCCTGAACTTGCTTTAACCAAACTGCGAGTTGTGCAGGAGCGGAAAAGGAGAGACGATTGCAACCATAAGTTATCCGCGAGCCCCCGGCGCTCCCTTGTCCGCAGGCTGCACTTGATAAATGGTTGCAATTGGGTCGCTTGTGAATTGCAGTGTGCTGGGTGTTTGCGGCTCTGAGTGTGGACCCATATTGTGGTGTGCGGTGTGGTGGTGGGGGCGGATAGCTACACAAACACACATGGCTGCTGCCATGTGGCTGCGAGTCGTGAGCTTGCAGATCAAGGCGGGGTACCCCGTCCTGGGACTGCACTTGAGGGCCAGGAGGTCTCTTGGCTGTGGCTGAATAGAAGCTGCACTCCCCCAGCCCAATATTTGTCTCCCCTCCCGGACCTATAGCCAGGACCCTTCAGGTCGGCCACCCCTAGTTAGTAGACCAGTGGTGCTGGGTTGCGGGTGGGGGCTCGCGCTAATGCTGGGCTCTGACCTGAGTCCTAACCAGTTTGGACCCAAGTGGAGAAAGAGAAACTGAGGCAGGCAAAACTTTGGAAGTGCCCAACAGCCTGGCACATGGCTGGCTCTCTCCTGTCCGAGAGCCTCTGATCTGGTGTTCATAGCAACTCCTGGCCCATCCCTGGGACCCTTCTGGGAACTTGAAGGCCTCCTTTCTCCAATGCAGCCTGGGGAGGGGAGAGCAGGGGTGCACCCTCTTGGAAGGAGAACAGAGGGCCCTCCATCTCCCCTTCCTTTCTTTGATTCTATCGCTGCTTCTCTTTCAGCCAACCCTTCGGCCAACTGGCTGCACGCTCGCTCTTCCAGGAAGAAGCGCTGTCCCTACACCAAATACCAGACGCTGGAGCTAGAGAAGGAGTTTCTGTTCAATATGTACCTCACCAGGGACCGTAGGCACGAAGTGGCCAGACTCCTCAATCTGAGTGAGAGACAAGTCAAAATCTGGTTTCAGAACCGGCGGATGAAAATGAAGAAAATGAATAAGGAACAGGGCAAAGAGTAAAGATCCCCCTGCCCTCCCCACCCTTTTCCCATCTCATGCTTATTTATAAGTGATGGCTGCCCAAGCCACTACTGTCTGGGATGTTTTCAAGTGAGTGGGGAAGGGGTTCTTTCTCTTCAAAGTCCTTTCCTGCATCTAGACCCTGTCTCCTTCCCTTTGCCCTTCCCTTTGCCCTTCCCTACCCTCTTCTCCCTGGGCCTCAGGAGGAAGTTTTGTTAATTTAGAAGGTAGATGTAGTTGGTTCCTAAGAAAGGGACGGGCCACAAGGAAAGAGAGATGCTCTTGAGACCCTAGCAACATCCCCTCCCCGTCTAATTTTTCTGGGAAACCCCAACCCTCACTTCCAGCCTGCCTGTGTCCCCTACACCTACCCCCAAACCACCCAGGGGCACCCTGACTGCACACAGCGCACCAGACGCCCACATACATGAAGCCTGGAGCCCACAGTCATAACGGGGAAAGCTCACAGCCAAACACCCAAATGGAGTGACCTCCCAAATGCAGACCATTGCACCCCAAATCTGGCAGAACAGCCAGCAGATAGTCAGGCAAGATTCTATCCCTTATGCAATTACACAGCAAGATGTCTAAAGACGCACTCGTGAAAGAGGGCTGAGCATCGCAGTACCATCCCCCTGGAACCCCCAGCTCTCCCCTGCCCGTCCCAGGGGCAAAGGGGCAGAAGCCCCCACGCTGGTGGGCTGGAAAAGGCAAGGAAAGGCAGCGATGGTCTTAGGAAGGTATCTTAGGTTTTATGAAGGTATTCTACACACACATTTTGTTGCAGGAAATGTTTAATTCTGCATGTTGTTTTCCTCTCCTTCCAACAAAAGGAGGTCAAATCGTGGGTCGTAAGCCTTGACAATGTCCACCCGTTCATCTGCGCCCCGCTTGACAGACTGTAGCTTCTCTTGCTCTCCATCGGCCCCTGCATTCTTCTGCATCCTCCCCGCTCTGGGATCAACTCAGTCCCACCCAATCCACCTTGTACCAGCGAGTCAAGCCGCCCCTTGTAGAAACCCCCTCCACCCTCTATCCCCTGCTAGGTCCACCTCCCCGTAGGCAGGAAAGCCAGGGCAGGAGAGTCCCAAGGAGAATTGATTCAGAATCGATTCCTGAGCTCCCTTCCGGGCTCAGCGGTGGAGGACCGGGAGGAGCCAGGCGGCAGCTCGGCGCTAGACGCGTTGGTGGGGTCCGGTCCGCATCCTGAGCCATGCGGAGGAGCGCCGGGCTCGGTGGCTGCTCACCCCCGCGCAGAATGAGGCCGGCCGCCGCGCCGGGCGGTGCCTCCCGCCACTCGGGCCTGGATGGCGCTCTGCACGGCCGCTGCGCTCACCCTTCTGGGCAACAGCCCCGCGTGCGAAGGAAGGAGGCAGCCTCGCGCCTAAGCGGCCGGCTGGAGCTGAGTCTGTGCTTCCCTTCAGCCTCCTGCGTCCCCACTTCTCCAGCCCCCTTCGCCTCCGTGGACTCTTGTTCCTGCTTCTCCTGCCCCTGCAAGGGGACATTCCCGTAGAACTTTTTCTTTTTGCGTTGTCGGTGGCTGTTGTGAAATTGTGCTGTGTTTTGTGATTTCTTTGGGGGGTGATTGTCTGGCCTGTTTTCAGTTGTTGCTTATAGGGGAGGGTGGTGGGTGGGAGTGGGGAGGGTGAGGGGCCTAGAGCTCTGATTGTTTTGGAAGAAAAAAAAAACAAGAAAAAGAACAAAAATATATATATCACTCTAGAAAAATAAATCTCTCCGTGTGTCTTATTCCGTGTTGGAGGAATCTCACCTGGCTGGAGGTAGAGATCCTTCCACGGGGGCACCTTGGAAGAAAGAGCCTCTGGTGCCCACGAAGTCTCTCCTTAGACCTCGCAGAGCAGGCCTCCCAGGGGAGCGCAGAGTAGTCCAGACCCAAGGTCCCAGGACCACGGCTTAAACCGAGTGAGAGCTGGGAGACTGGCGGGGGAGGAGCAGAAAGGTGAGCAGTTTGCAGAAGCGCCAGGCCTTGCTGCCTCCAAAGTTGCACCGGGGGCTTCCCCACTGGCTCCAGAGCCTGAGAGGAGGCAGAGCCGGCCCTGCTGCTCCTGGAAGCAGTCCCTGTCTCAGCCGGCTGAGAACGCCACCTGGGTTGGTCCACTTGCAAAAGACGACTCCTGTGAGGCAGGCAGTCACTTCCTGCAGCAGCGGCAGTGGGGACAGGCAGAGGCCTTGCCCTCCTTCCACTCAAAAGGAGCGAACCTCTCAGGGCTCTGGGCCCCCACCTGGAATGCGAGGCTCCCGTGTGAGCCACAGGGCAGCCGACTTCGTATAAGGCGGGTGGAGGTTGGGAGGGAGGGAGGCCTGGGGAGGCAGCCCCCAGAGGCAGGGAAAGGGATCAAACGTGGAACCGAAGGGCCTCAAGAGAACAGAGAAAAAAAGAACATCCCCTTTTCATCCAGACCCCAGAACTAAAGTCTGTTCAAAGAGACACCTTTCTGTCCCTCTCCGACTGTGATGTCCCAGCCAGAGACTGCAGTTCTCCGGCAGCCCTGCCTTTTTCCTTGTGGCTTTGGATGCGGCTTCTGCCCGGCTGGCGCTGGGGACCCAGCCTTGCTCCGGAGCTGCCCACCTGGCCACCCGGCGCTTCGCAGCCCACAGGAGCCCTGAGGGTTGGGGGTAGATGTGGGGACAAAGCATAACCAGAATGAAAGGAGGCTGCAAGTAAAAAGGCCGGCCCTACCCCTCTCCAGCGAAAGAAAGAACGTGCTAGTCGGTGAGATGGCAGGAGGCAGGAGAAAGGGCAGCTCCTCGGAATGGCAGGCCCTGAACCCGCATCCTCCAGAGAGGGCTCCGTGCGGGGTAGAAAATGAATCTGGTTTTAGAGCTTGTGTAGACTCGGCTCCCTCCCCATCCTGGGTTCCCCGGCTCTGAGAGTGAGCCCAGGAGGCCTGGTTCCGCCCAGAGGAAACGCAAAAAGGGAGGCCGAACCGGACAGAGCGCTGTGGGGTGGGGGGCGAGCCCCCCGGGGAAGCTGGCAGCGACGTCTGGGTCCTCAGCCGGGGTGGCTTCTTTAAAGACAGACAAAGGCGAAGATGCAGAGGCTGCGAAGCGGGAGATGGGGAAACCTGCTGTAAAAGAGAGCGAGAGATTCAGAGAGAGACCGCGAGCGCGAGACAGAGAAGCCGGGAGAGGAATTCAATGCCGTGAGCACAGCAATAAAAGAATATGACCGCTATAAAAGTTTATAGCGTATAAATTTCTGAAGGTTAAGAAACTCAACAGCAGCAAAGCAAACAGTGAGGGGAAACTTTCCGGAGCTGAGAGAGTTGCAGCTGGGCCTGGGCTCGGGGCCTCGCGGGGTGGGGTGGGGGGCCTGACTCTGCAGCCCCCACCCTCACCGCCAGCCCGGGTCTGGGGGTTTCCGGGGCCCCAGGGAGCAAAGAGGGTAGAAGAGGGAAGGAGGAGGGAAGGACACTTTGTTGTCACAAATGCTTTAGAGAACGCAATTGGGACTCTCTCGTCTTTGTTCTTTACACCCCCTTCAGAATCGGACGTCATAAAGAAGCCCCTACACACACACACGCACACACACGCGCGCACACACACGTCCGGCGGGGCCAGACGTCTGGGCGCGGGCAGCCTCTTGATCCTTTTACTGTCCCATTCCACCCTCTCAGGACTTCTCTCCCCCCACAAAAAAGCCCAATTGTTTCTGCTCAGGATTTGAAACAATTGTGTTGGGTTTGAAAAGTGCTCGGCTCCCCCTTTTACGGGTCATAAACGGCGCACAGCTTGGCGATCTCCGCCGGAACGGAGGGGCTTGAAGCGGCTGGAGGGCCGCTGTCCGTCCGAGAGGGGAACGCTTGTGGCTTCTCTGACCGCTCCGCCCCTTCACCCGGGGTTTGTTTTTTTTTTTAAGTTTATCTGCACAATTTCATGAACCATTTCCTGATTTCGGATGCCTTTTCTCTCGCCCGGTCTCGTTTCCCTCCCCCTTTTCTGCCACCAGTGTGTTTCTCCCGCTTGTCGCCTGGGTGGCTGGCTGGCTTTCGGAGACACGGGCGGAGCCGGGGGCGAGGGCGCCCTTGCTCAGAATGGCCGCTAGATGGCACCCTTGCTCCACGCGAAAAACTGCCCGGTGCCGCGGCTGCGCTCGCTGACGGCTGCACAGCGCACCTTGGTCGGCCCTGAATCTACGAACTGAGCGCTACCAAAAGTCATGAATAATTTGCGCGTAATAAAAATATAGGGTTCATTATGGCGTTTCCCCTGCTTCATAGATTTCAGATGTGGTGGTGTTGCCGCCCCTCTCCTGAAATGAACAATTTTCTGAATTTCCCCCAGGAGGAGGGCTCAGTGCTTCTCACCCAGTTTCCGTGTTCGGTGGGGGCAACAAATGCCTGGAAACCGGGAATCGTAATAGTAATAATAACAACAGCAATAATGGGTCTAAATACACGAGGAAAATGGGTTCGGAGAAATGAGATTCTGCTGGGAGGGGATGGAGCAGGTCAGGTGAGAGGGGAGAGCCGGCAGGAGAAGGGCGCATGGAGAGGAAGCTGCGGGCAACCTGCTGCGGGCATCGGCAGGAGAGGGCACCCGGTGAGCCCGTCGGGGTGGGGCGGGATGGGGCGAGTTAGGGGAAAATGCATCCGTGGCTTTGGCGGGGAGTGGAGGCGCCCAGAGCCGGCGGGGCGGCTGCGCTCAGGCCAAGGCTGCAGAGTCCGGGCTGGGCGCGCGCCTGGCGACCCGCGCGCGGGGCAGGGGCGCCCCGGAACGGCGAGGTGGAGCAGGCGCCAGGATTTCCTCGGGTTGCTCTGCGCGCCCCAAGTTGGGCCGCAAAAAAAAAAAAAAAATCTGTGCATTTTCCGGATGGAGGTGAAGGGCAGGCGCGGCGGCAGCAGGGAGCGGGAGTGCGGTTCTCCCTGCGGTCCGTGGTTTCCAGGTGGGGGCCCTGGCTCCGTGCGCCAACCTGGGGAACACGGGTCCTGTCGCGATGCAGCCGCTGGAGGCCTGGTCTCCCCGCGGTTTTGGTTCTGAGACCTGCGCGCCGTCACCTCCGTACCCCCTTCCACGTCTCCCCTTTCCTCCTGGCGCAGCCCGCTCTGTGCCCCCCGACCCGGACAAACCTGCGCGAGAAACCGATTCCGCCCCCTCCTTGACATGAGCGCGGCCGCAGCCCCTACGCTCTGCTCCCAGGAGCGAGTGCGAAGAGGCGAGCGGAGTTTCTCAACTTCAGTTTCTCTAATAAATCTACGCTCCGCTGGGTATTTATAAATTATCTCCTCGCTCTTTCTTTCTTTCTTTTTTTTCTTTCTTATAATAGAAACATTTTCCTTCCATCAGGAATTTCTGGCACGGTGTAGGGATGATTTAGAACAAGCCATTGAATTTCTACCTCATCGGTGAGTCCTCAAATCATGACCATAAAACCCCCGCACTTGATAAAAACGTTGGCTTCGGCAACAACTCCACTCTTCTACCGCCTCGCTGCCCTCTCAGCTCCGGGCTGAAAAGTCAAGACCTTTCCCTTCCATTTCTCCTTCTTCTCTCTCTCGCTCCCTCTCAGCCCTCTCTCCCATTCTCCGGATTCACTTTTGGAGGCTCAAGTGGCCCCACTGGTAACTTGCCCTGAGAAAAAGGATGGTTTCATTTTTACACAGGTTGAGGTGAATGGGATCGCCAAGCAGCACCCCCCCAAATACACAGCAAACCACTCTTCTGAATAAATAATGGATTGAATGTGTTTGTAAAGTGTCCACCTTTGTTGCTAGAAATTTCCTTTCTCTCCCTTCCTTCCTTCTTTCTTTCCTTTCCTGTTTTTGGCCAGTGAGTACTTTCAAAAGGCCATGAGGGGCCTCCCGAAGTCCGGCCACCACGGTCACTAGGCCTCGGAGGCCCGGAGAGGCCACCGACCGGCCTGAGAGTGCAGCCAGCTAGGTCCTGCGGTCTGTCTCAGGCCCCAGGTCCTCAGTTCTACAGGGAGAGCCCGGCTTACCTAGGGGGTCCCCAAAAGGGAGGAGAGAACATGGGGGGCTCAGTGGCCTTGCCTCATCTAAATCCCCCTTTCCCCCAGTTTAGGCAGTGAGGGTGGCTCAAAGGATGCTGGCAGCTAAAAGGCATCTCCTTCTACATCCCCTCTGCAGCCTCCGCCAGGGGCAGAGGAGGGCACAGGACAGCAGGCACCTCCACTGCCCTGCCCCCCTTGGGTGTGCAGATAGACTTGGGGTGCCCCCACCCTAGGGTGCATGGGAGGTGTGGAGGCCTGGCCTGGGAAGGTTGGGAGCCAGCCGGGCTTGGTTAGGGGTCACCAGGCCTGGGTGCAGAAGGGAGGCAGCCCAAGTGGGCATCGTCTTGCTGGTGGGCATCAGGCCTTTCTCCCAGCACACCACGTTGGCTCCCCAGAGCACTGACTAGACCCCCATGCCTTCTAGAGACCCCATGCCCCCGATTCCAGCACTCCCCCCAGGCCAACCGAGGTTGTGAAGAACTGCAGAGACCCCCACTACTGGGCGAACTTTGCTGGGTGCTTCCCCAGTGCCCAGTCACCTGAAAGTTTCTCGCCTGCCCGGTCCCTCCTCAGGCCCTTCCCGACCTCTGGAGCAAAGCCTCCCTTGCTTGTTTAGTGAGGGCACGGTGGTGAGGGGTCTGGGTTGGGGGTTCTTGAGATGGGGTGGGGGCAGGTGCTGGCCACGGCTGAAGGAGCCAAAAATCTCTCGGAAAACTCAGCCCAAAAACCCATAATCTCTCTCCTTTCGGCGGCGTCACCCCCACCCTGCTGCAGTCGGGTGGGGGGGCGATCGAAGCTGCAGTTTTATAGCTGTAGAGGAAAGAACTCGTAAAATGCTAACAGCTTTTATGCGCTGCGGCATAAACAACAACAGACTCCGGCTTTATTGCGTTTTATAGTTTGTTAAAGAGTTTACAGCCGTTTTTTTTTTGAGGGGGGGGGACCGGTTACCCAGCCAATTCCCTGCACGCGATGTTTAAACCTTTATCAATAATAAGGAAATTGATCATTAAAGCTTTAAATATGACGACCTCGTTTGTTTGAAAATATGTTTAGGAGAGGAAGCTGTATGATTTGATAACTTGTATTAAAATACCAATTACATTTATAGGACCTTTTAAAACTCGGCGCAATTACACCGTGTTCTTTTACATTTTTTCCGAAGCGACCCTGACATTTTAAAAAGACTCCAACTGCCTCGTTAAAATCGCGGAATTAACAGCGCGCCGGCGCCCGGCGCGTGGTGTCTGTGCGCGCGCCTGGCTTTTTCCGCGACTCCCCCACATCAGCCTTTGGGGGTGGTCTGCGAAGGTATTTGATTTGTTGTGAGGCGCGAGATCTCATTAATGTAGGTAGTTAAACAGATTTAATCCGCGTCCGTGCCCTCCTCCGGCCCCCTCCCCCGCGCCCCCTCTCCCTGGCGTTTTTTTCCTTCCCTGTTTTCTCCCCGCGCGCCGCTCACTCCCGGGCGCTCGCGCGCTCCGCGCTCTCACCCTCGCTCTGCGTTCTGTCCGGGAGGAGTACGGAGAAGCCAATAGGATGCGGGGTCTCTAATGGATGCAAATGATCATGAAAAGACAGTGCAAAATATGAAACAACTCATTTGCAGGGAAGTAAATCACCGAAAACTGTTTATGAACTGGCATCCCTTCTTCGAAATGTAAAGCGAGGACTCTTTAAGCGGCGGTATATTCTCGTGTGGGGGGTGGGGGGTGGGGGAGGGCGCGCGGCTGCCATGCCAGCTTAGACTTTTGGAGGCTTCGCTGTCCTTTTCTATTCCTGGAAATCACAAAAAGTGCGGTGGCTTCGAGATCTTCTTCGCCTTGTCTTTCTGTCTCTTTTTTTCTTTTCGTTCTTTTTTTTTTTTTTTTTTCCATCCTCCCTTTCCCTCTCCTTTCCTGGCGAGGGGGACTAGGAGCCGGCGAATCCGCGTTTTTTTCTCTCTCTCCCTCCCTTTCCCCCTCCCCACCCCCTCCCCAACAGCCCCCAACTACAGTCGCCGCCGCCGCCGCCGCCTCAAAATTCAATAAAATGAGCTCTTATTTCGTCAACTCACTGTTCTCCAAATACAAAGCCGGGGAGTCCCTGCGCCCCAATTACTATGACTGCGGCTTCGCCCAGGACCTGGGCGGCCGGCCCACCGTGGTGTACGGCCCCAGCGGCGGCGGCAGCTTCCAGCACCCGTCGCAAATCCAGGAGTTCTACCACGGGCCGTCGTCGCTGTCCACGGCTCCCTACCAGCAGAACCCGTGCGCCGTGGCGTGCCACGGGGACCCGGGCAACTTCTACGGCTACGACCCGCTGCAGCGGCAGAGCCTGTTCGGTGCGCAGGACCCAGACCTGGTGCAGTACGCCGACTGCAAGCTCGCCGCCGCCAGCGGCCTGGGCGAGGAGGCCGAGGGCTCGGAGCAGAGCCCGTCGCCCACCCAGCTCTTCCCCTGGATGCGCCCGCAAGGTGAGCTCGCGGCGGGGCGCGGGGGAGACCAGAGGCCCGGAGGCCGGCAGGGGGCTGGGCAGGCCCGGGAGCATTTCCCCGGCTGCTGCAGGACGTGCCTGCTCTGTTCAGATGGCCTCCTCCTTCCTCCCTTCCTTCCTCCCTTCCTCCCTTCCTCCCTTCCTTCCTTTCTCCCTTCCTTCCTTCCTTCCTTCCTTTCTCCCTTCCTTCCTTCCTTTCTCCCTTCCTCCTTTCCTCCCTCCCTTCCTCCCTTCCTTCCTTCCTCCTTTCCACCCTTCCTTCCTCCCTTCCTTCCTCCTTTCCTTCCACCCTTCCTTCCTTTTTGGTTTCCCCTGAAGGAGGGTCGCCAAGTGACATTTCCTGAGTCCATAAACCCCTCACCCCTCCTCAGTTTTCTTCCTCCCCCCTCCTTTCCCCCCTTTACTGCTTTATAGTGGGTAGTGGAGAGAGGGTGGTGGGCGTGGGGGCGCTCAACTTTTGCACTTTTCAATTGCTTTATAGTTTAATTACCCTGAAGAAACTTTTCTTCTGGGGCAGAGGCTCTGGGGGCTTTTTGAGGTGGGTCTGTTCGTCCCCATCCCGGCTTTTTTTATTCTTTCCCCCCTCCTTCACATCCTTCCTTCTAAAGTTTATGGCACTTTTAGCAGATTTGAACCACCGCCACCCAACGCTGTTCTGGTTACCAGGGGAGGGGGCGCCCCCTTTCCGGCCCCCTTAGATTCGGTGGTGTCTGACCCTCCTCACCTCCCCGCCCCCCGCCCCGCGCGCCGCGGCCTCCTAGCGCCCCCACCCCCGCGCGGGCGAGAAGGTCCCCTGCCCTTAGTATACTGGTCTCCTAGGCTGGTTCGCGAATCTTCCAACCTTCTCTGTCTCTGCCCCCTCCCCCACTCTCCCCTCCCCTCTGTCTCGCCCTTTCCCAGCAGCCGCCGGACGCAGGCGAGGCCGACAGACCTACAGCCGCTACCAGACCCTGGAGCTGGAGAAGGAGTTCCTATTTAATCCCTATCTGACTCGCAAGCGACGGATCGAGGTATCGCATGCGCTGGGACTGACAGAGAGACAGGTCAAAATCTGGTTTCAGAACCGGAGGATGAAGTGGAAAAAAGAGAACAACAAAGACAAGTTCCCCAGCAGCAAATGCGAGCAGGAGGAGCTGGAGAAGCAGAAGCTGGAGCGAGCCCCGGAGGCGGCGGACGAGGGCGACGCGCAGAAGGGCGACAAGAAGTAGGCGCCAGCTGGGACTGCCAGGGCCGCGGCCGCCCCCGCCCGCGGGCCCCCCGCCCGGCACAGCTCTGGCCGCGGCCGCCGGCCCGGAGCCCGGCCCGCACCGCTGCGTCCCCGCCGCGCCAGTCCCCGCTAGTGGTAGAATCTCGTAATAGCTTCTGTGTGTGAGCTGCCGTGGGTCTCCTTCCCTTCTCTCGGGGGCCGGGGGGAAAGACAGGGACTGTGAGCAAGGACGCCCTCGCCTCGCGAGGGCGAGCGGCTGCAGCTCGGCTGAGCACCCCCTCACGCCCCCGCCCGTGTAAAAAGCCTCCTCGTGCAATGGTCTCTTTTCCTTTGAACGTGCTTCTTTGTAATGACCGAGGGACCGGTTTCTGCTAAGTTCTCCCAACAACATGAAACTGCCTATTCACGCCGCAATTCTCTCTGTCTCCCTCTCTCTCTGTCTCTCTCTGTCTCTCCGCCCCTCCCTCGCTCCCTGCCCCCTCGCGAGCTCGCGGGCTTTCTCTCTCGCTTCTCTCTTTCCCCCACCCCCACCCCCCTTTGGTTTGACAATTTCGTCTTAAGTGTTTCTCAAAAGAGGTTACTTTAGTTAGCATGCGCGCTGTGGGCAATTGTTAAAAGTGTTCCTAGGTTTACTGTGAAGAGAATGTATCCTGTATCCGTGAATTGCTTTATTGGGGGGAGGGAGGGCTAATTATCTATTTTGTTGTTCCTCTATACTTTGTTCTGTTGTCTGCGCCTGAAAAGGGCGGAAGAGTTACAATAAAGTTTACAAGCGAGAACCCGAGACTGGCCAGGCCCGCGTTTCTCATTTGCTCCGGGCGCCCTGCAGACCTGGGGGGAGCCGGTCCCCGGGCTCCTGCGCCCGGGCCGGGCCAGGCCGCGCAGAGGAGGGGGCGAGGGCTGGAGGCAGGTGGTGCTAGTCCCTCGGCCCAGGGACGCGGGGGGCGAGGGAGGCGGCTGCGCGTGATTGGAGGAGAGAGCAACGAGGGAGGGGAGTCCGGAGAATCCCCTCCCTTCGCGTTCGGAGGCTGCCTGGCCCTGGAGACCCGGCGCCCAGGCCACGCCGGGAGAGACGCGCCTGGGTTGGTGGCTGCATCCCCGCAACCTCCCCCTTTGTTTCTGTGTGCCCTCCCCTGGGGGGGGGAGGGGGACGCGGTAAAGCTGCTGAACAAACTTAAACTTCTGTTTTTATTTCCCCCTGAATTCTGGTGGGAGGAGCAGGAGAGGTGAGACGCTCTTCCCCGACTCTCCCCCTGAGACTTGGCCACCTTTACGCAGCTCCGA
This sequence comes from Craseonycteris thonglongyai, assembly GCA_004027555.1. Classification (NCBI taxonomy): domain Eukaryota; kingdom Metazoa; phylum Chordata; class Mammalia; order Chiroptera; family Craseonycteridae; genus Craseonycteris; species Craseonycteris thonglongyai. The sequence goes on from PVKE010000286.1 coordinate 68,558, forward strand.
GGTCGCCTTCCTTCGCTCTCGCTGCTTCTCCAGCAGCCGCGCCACGGAGGCGTCCGCCTCCCGGAACCAGGAGAGCAGTTTGGCCAGCCGCCCTCCTCCCTTCCTTTCTCTTCGCACCCACCCCCTTCCTTTTTGTATTTTCAAGTCTTTTATTTATTTATTTTTAATTGTAGTCCCCAGAAACCGCAGCGTCCCACGCCTGCGGGCTGGGTCCCGCGCCTGTAGACGTACCCACGAAGCCTGGTTCCTTCCCTGCCCTTAAGTCTGGGGCACCTCGTTCCTCACCTCGGGAGGACCGGGCCGAGTTCCCGCAAAGGCCCCGCCAGGCCGAAGGGGTGTGACATAATACAGACCCGACGCGCCCGCACCCACCCGCCCCGTGGCTCGCAGTCGCTGCGTTGGTTTCTCTCGGGGTAACGGGGAGTGGGTGGGGGCGATCACACGGGTCGCTTGGAGGTTATTTATTTTCCCTTCCACTCAATCCCTTCCTCCCCAAATCTCCTCTGCAAGCTGCCTCTGGCCCGCTGGGGTCGACTGCGGCCCTGGAGCCCCCCAGCCCCAACCCACAGGGCTTGGCTTCCCCATTCATTATTGATCATATTTTATAAATCTAACGCCACACAATTTTTTCCACATTACCGGGAGCCGTGGGGAGGCTGCCCGGCCATTGGCGGAGGGGACGTCACGAGGGCGGGGTCACGTGGTCCAGAGAGGAAAAAGGGGGTCCTTTTTGGTGTAAATCTGGACTCTAATTCTGTAATATATCAAGGAATCTCGTAAAACCGACACTAAAACGTCCCTGCCTACAAATCATCCGGCCAAATTATGAGTTCATTGTATTATGCGAATGCTTTATTTTCTAAATATCCAGCCGCAAGTTCGGTTTTCGCCACCGGAGCCTTCCCCGAACAAACTTCTTGTGCGTTTGCGTCCAACCCCCAGCGCCCGGGCTATGGAGCGGGGTCGGGCGCCTCCTTCGCCGCCTCGATGCAGGGCTTGTACCCCGGCGGGGCGGGCATGGCGGGCCAGAGTGCAGCCGGCGTCTACGCGGCCGGCTACGGGCTCGAGCCGAGTTCCTTCAACATGCACTGCGCGCCCTTTGAGCAGCACCTCTCCGGGGTGTGTCCCGGCGACCCCGCTAAGGCAGCGGGCGCCAAGGAACAGAGGGACTCGGACTTGGCGGCCGAGAATAACTTCCGGATCTACCCCTGGATGCGAAGCTCAGGTAACGCCGCGCACCGAGCCGTCCCGAGCCGCAGAGGCCCGGGCACATTCCCCGGAAAGGCGCCCCCTTCCCGGCCAAGTGGCCCTTTCGGCGTCCAGAGCGCTCCGGCAGGAGGTCGGTCCTGGGGACGCTGCAGCCCCTTGGGCCTGCGACCCGGCGTGCCGCCCCCACACCCATCTTTGCTCTGTGCTCTCAGGCTCTCTCCGCTTCCCGGCGGATCTCTCTCCGCCGACGCCGCGGCGCTCGGAGCCCCCAGTTCGCCCCCCACCCTTCCTCCCGGCCTTTTAGCTTTAAATATTTATCAGCCGCGCCGGCACGGGCTGGAGACGAGGCCGTTTGTCTTTCGGAGGAAGGCTGGGGTTTGCAGAGAATAGCCATTAGGGTCTCCCCCCCTCCCTTCGCCCTTCCCCCTCCGGGGATCTCAGCTCTGGGTGTGTCCCCCAGCTCCAGTTTGGATCAGGTCTAGAGGAGGGGGCCGCAGCGCTAAGCAATTCTCCCCTCCCCCTTCCTTCCCAGCCAACCCGGCTCCCCCATTATTCCCTTCTGGACAATTAGAGGTGGGCTCTAGAGGCCTGGTGGGAGGAGGGGGTATGAGAGCTGAAGATCCAGCCAGAGAGGCAGGTGGAGGAGAGAGGAGGCTCCTGACCCCCCAGTGGACTTGGGGACCGGGTGGCAGAACTCAAGAAAGGGGCAGCAATCTCATGGGAGTACAACTAGCTTTTTTAGGTGCCCTTTTCCTAGGACTCCTAAGGGCCCCTGAGAGCTGGCCAACAAGTGTACAGGTCTCATTCCAGAAGCGTGAGAGTCCTCTTGGGGGAGGTAAGGACCTTATAGAGCTAAATCAAGAGTTAGAAAATGCAGGCCCCTGAGCCAGCTACCGTAGGAACCCCAAGAGGCCAGGGGTTCTGTGGAGTCTCGTGACAAGCCTGTCCCAGGCATCCTTCTTAATGCTGCCCTCGACTCAGGGGCCAACCCCAGGGTCCAGAAGGCCCAAGACTTGTGGCCAGAGGCTCCCAACCAAGCCAGGGCTGAGGACTAGGAGAAGAACAGCTCACACCACCCGTATTGGTGGTCACGGTCCCCACCACCCACTCCATAATTCAACTGCCTTTCCAGTTGACTTATCAAAGCCCAGATTTTCCTGCTCATAAACATTGCAGCTTGGCTTTTATCTGACTTGAAATGAAGGCCCCTCCTCCCTCCTCCCACCTGCTTCTTCCCTGGAGGACTGGGAGCAGCCCCTCCCCCAGCACAGCCTCCCCCAAGCCTCCTCCGGGTTTGGGGCCCAACCTGGGAAGCTGAACCCTGCCCTTCAGCCCCCACCACCCAGATACTTCACGTCCCACCCCCAGCCCAGCTCCGGCCTCCCCTCTCCGGCGTGAGGAGCTGGGTTGTCTGGGTGGCCAGGCGGGCAGGCAGGCTGTGTCAGAGCCTTAGCCAACTCACTGGAAAATAGTCGTCATCCTAGGAAATCTGCGAATTCTCATCTCCTCCAGGGAGGGAAGGGAACGTGTGGCGGGAAGGTGGAGGTGAATGATTGGAACTGTGAGGGCCCTTTGTCCCCTTTTCTTTTGGGGGAAAAGTGCTCAGATCCTAGAGCCTTACTCTAGGCTCACTTGCATGGGGTCTCCATGGCCCTCTACCCCAAAGACCGTCGGGGTCAGTGTCCAAGAGAGGAGGCATGAGGTCCCTGGTCCTGAGGGTGACAAGAAGATTAAGATCCCTTCATCCTACACACACCGCTAAGTGCTGGGCCCTTAACAGCCCGCAGGTTAGATGTTGGGGTCAGAAGCCCTAGGCTGGAAGACTTCTTGGCTGAAAAATGGGAATATTTGCCTTGGGAGGTCTGTAGAAAGGTCTGCACACTGAGGAAGAGGGCAGGCATAGGCTGGGGTGTGGACAGTGAGAATTTGGTTTAGTGGGGGAAACGAGCTCTTCCAACCACTGACTCCAAATCACAGGGTCTAAGAGGAAAATGGGCACTGTCGTGGCTTTCCCCCCACGCGCTGAATTCTCTTCTCTACATACTGTGCGCAGGGACCGACCGCAAGCGAGGCCGCCAGACCTACACGCGCTACCAGACCCTGGAGCTGGAGAAGGAGTTCCACTACAACCGCTACCTGACCCGGCGGCGGCGCATCGAGATCGCGCACGCCCTGTGCCTGACCGAGCGCCAGATCAAGATCTGGTTCCAGAACCGGCGCATGAAGTGGAAAAAGGAGAACAAGACTGCGGGCCCCGCGGCCACTGGTCAGGACAAAGCCGAGGTGGAGGAGGACGAGGAAGAGTGAGGGGCAGAAAAATGGGTAGAGGAAGAGAGAGATGAGAGAGAGAGAGAGAGAGAGAGAGAGAGAGAGAGAGAGAGAGAGAGAGAGAGAGAGAAAGCCCAGCCTTGAGAACTGAACCAGGAAACTCAAATGAAATGGGCGGGGGGAGGGGGGAGGGAGGGGGAACCTATTTAAATAGAAAGCAGTTAATTTTTTTTTTTTAAGGAGAGAAACTGTAATTTTAGTTTCTTAACACTGAAAAAACAAACTACCTATAGAAGTCGGCCGGGTTTGTTTTGTACAGTATGGGAAGGACATCGTCTACCTGTTCTGTCGTTTTCTGGAACTTGCGCCCCCTTTTCTATGTTGCTATTGTAAGGTCTTTGTAAAATCTTGCTGTTTTGTAAGCGCGCTTCTTTGACACTGTCTTTGTGGTCTGTGGGTCTGGACTAACATGTGCTGTTCCCCTGCCCTCCTGAGCCCCCACCTTCCCAGTAGCCATCCTGAGGGGCCTTAGGGAGCCCCAAGGACCCACCCACCAGCTCCAGCGTCCTTTCTGTGCACCCGGCCTGCCCGATTCGCCAGCCCCTGTGCCCGTGAGCCGCTTTACATTCTACGTGTATCTGAAGAACGAGAAATAAAACACAATTAAAAACAGTCATGGAGGCTCTGCTTTCTGTGTCGTCCTAGGGCTGGGAGGGGGTCAGGGTTAGCCCGCGCGGCTCTGCTCCAACTTCCGCCTCTGGCCCAGTTCTCACTGTGGGACTTGCCCTTTTCACGGGTGGCCCTGCTCGGGTGGCTGCCAACTAGTGAATCCTGGTGTCACACACATCCCCTAAACACACACTGACCAACGCAAATATACACAATCTCACGTATTCACAGGCTGACATCATGCATGCGTAAATAAATATATACATTGTCACATGCAGTCACAAAGAAATACCCGTATTCCTGCGTTCACAAATATACCTACAGGCACTCACACATTTCACCGCCATGCCCAGATACATGCATTCACGTTCACACACACTCACAAGGAAGCACATATTCACACTCACTCACAGACACATTTATACATAGCAATGCACATGGACACCTTGGCTTATAAACACAGATTCACATTTGCCCCCAAATAAACACATTTAGGAGCCCACATGCCTTGTCACATATTCACAAAACCCGAACGAACAAACCGGCCCCCCAGTTCCGCAGACTTCCGGGACAGAGCTGGAATGCAGAGGACTGGGCCAGTACCGAGGACGAGCGGAAGGAAAGGGGAGGTGGCCGCCTGAACCCGCTCCCGCGGCCCGGCCGGCGGGGGCCTCGCGGCGGCCCAGGGAGGCCTGGAACGCGGGGCGCGCCCGGCTCCCCGCTCGCTCGGCAAACGTTTTCCACAAGAGCCTTTCGGTTATTTTATTTCCACTTACGTGACTTTCGTTTATTTTAATCGATCTATTCTAACTGAACACAGTGACTTAAATAAAACTTAAAACGTGTGGGTGGGGGTGGGGGTGGACTGAGCCCCGAGAGCGAGTTTACCGACTAGTGTGGCCGCGCCCCGCGGCTCCGCCGGCTGCTCCCCAGCCTGTCGGGGGGTCTCCGCGCTGCCGGCAACCTGAACACCTCTCCGGGCCGCAGAGGGAGAGAGAGAAAAGGAAAACACGCGGGGGGCGGTTATTTCGTTTCCTGAACTTGGTACTAGTCGCTTAATTCAAAACCCGGGAGTTATTTCCGGGGACTGGGAAACACGGGGCGCATTTTGTTGTTCGCGCGTTGCCTTTGCTCCCCAAACACCCCTTGATGGAGGGATTAAAAACTCGGAAGTCGGTGCTCACGCAGCTAGACCTGCGGAGCCGAGTTTTCGTGTTGATTTGACAATAAGCCCTGGAATATTGAAATGAAAACAGCACTGGACCGATGAGGGAAGAGAGTTGGAAGGCAAGCCCGTTTTTAGGATCCGTTTACTTTGAATTTGTAAGTCAAAGGCCCCTAAACCTGCAGCTTCTCCATTAATAATCTAAGACCCCCCTGGAGAGCTTATGGCATTGTCGCAGGGAACCAGGCATGCGGGCATTTGGGCAGAAGAGGCCGGTCCACCTGGCTTTAGGATTCTCCCATTTTAGGGGTGCACAGGCACAAATTCGGTGGCTACACTGTCCACAGTGGCCTCCATCGGGGCCACGTTTCCTCCAAGGGACAGAACTAGGCCCTGGGGGATCTAGGGCCCCCACAAATGAGCCGATCCAAGCCTCACAGGTGGGGGGTCCCACCATCAATGGGGCTGGGAATCAGAGGGGGGTTCAGAGGCAGAGAGGGGGCGCGGAGCTTTCATTTTGCCTCGATGCAGGTGGCAGCTCCGTGCACCAGCTTCTGCTTCAGGCTCGCCCCCTGATCGCCTTAGACCGGCACGAGTGCGGAGGATTTGGGGTGAGTTTTTACAAGAAGAGGGGAACGGAGCTCCAGTGAGAACAGGGAGGTTCCGAAAAGAATCCCCTTCTCCATTAGACCTTTGTGCTGCCTTCGCCTGAGTGTCTGCACCCTCAATCTCAGCCCTTCTTAGCTTGGGGTTTCCCCAAAAAGTGAGGAGGAGAAGAAAAGAAGATGGCGACCGAGAAAAGGGTTGCTGGTGGAGCAGCCATGAAGAAATGCAATAAATTCCTTGTTGTTTTATGAAAATTTACAACTTTGTGATAGAAGTTTATGAGTGGTTGAATCCAGCGATTGGCCGGCGCCGGTCATGTGGCCGGGCGATCGTGAACATGAACTTTTTATCATTTCCCTGGTGGTTATAATGCAGCATTCTTTTGGACACCACACCTAGGTCGGAGCACTGCCGTCCTGCAGGGCTCCAGCCTCTTGATATTTTTATACATCGGTATCAGCTCGATGAAGCAACAGAGAGAGAGAGAGAGAGAGAGAGAGAGAGAGAGAGAGAGAGAGGGAGAGAGGGAGAGGGGAAAGAAGAGAGTGGGAAGGAGGGGTGAGAATTACACAAAAGGGAGAACCAAAAATAATTTGAATTCCTCAGTTCATTTGCCTGCTGAGCTGGGATTTTAGTCATCATGGAGGATAACTGGACACGCTGGTCAGCACCGCAGCCTGCTGGCATTTTTCACAGCCAGAACTTACTCCTTTTTCTATGCAAACATCAGAAAAGCGAAACACCCTCTCTTCCAAGTCAGAGAAGGGGAAGCGACGGCTCTCAGGTTGGGACAATATTATCTAGAAGATGAAGAAGAAGCCGAACGCGCTTCCCCCGCCCCCCCATCCTCCCCACCCCTTTCCACCGGAGGACAGAAACCGCAAGGTCTGCAAAGGTAAGGGAGACTCTACAATTCTCCTTGCGCCTCGGGTTTGCAGGGGGTGGGGCTTGGGGTGGCCTCCCTCCCCTTCCCGTCCAAGACGGGGATGAACCCCACCTCTGGTGCTGCAGCGAGAGGCTTCCCAGGAAATTCGGTGGCTGAGAGCGGGTGGCTGCTTCCTGGAGGGGGAGCCGAGGCAGGAAAGATGGGAGGAGGAACCGAGAGGGGCCACGGAGGCGAGCGCCACGTCTCCTTTTTAAGCTGGAAAGACAGGCTCAAGCGAGGGGGCTTGTGCAAGACGCTGGGGGTGTCTAGGCTTCGGGGCACCCGCAGAAACCGGTCGCTCGGGCCTCTGTGGGGTGCGCCCCCCGCCCCCCCCTCCGGCCTCCCCGAGTTGCCACCGCGCGGTTCTCTTGCCGGGTGGGTCTAGGCGGTTTCCCCGCAGCACTGGCACGAGGGGCGTTGGCGCTGAGGGGCGTCCTGGTCTCTCGAGGGCCTGGAATCTCCGCAGAGGCCGGCGAGGGCTCGGAGGCGGCTAGAGAGACACAGAAAGAGCCATTTACAGAGAAATCCTCATGATCTCCCTTCGGAGACAGTTCTGGAATAAAAGGGCTGTCAGTGGAGGCACCCAAATCGAGGGGATCCCTCCCCCGCCCCCCAGGAAGCCGGCCTGAGAATGCCCAGGTCTCAGGCCACACCCGCAGGAGGAAGCCTCGCTCTGCAGGGGAGACAGTTTTGTGGTTTTGAACGCGGTAGGTTCTCGCGTGTTCGTTTTTTGTGCAATGTTGGTTCCATTACTTGTGTTTTCCTGGCATGGGGTGTGTGGATTTCGGTGGAGGAGAAAATTGCCATGTGTGTGCTTAATGTGGAAAGATTGCAAACTTTCCTGGATGCAAACCCACCCGGTCATTGTGAAGTGGCTGTCTAGCGCGTTGTTGTTTTAGGCTTGTAAACAAACAAACAAAAAGAAAGTAAATAAGAAAACTCAATTAGAGGACCTGGTGGTGTCCGGACTGGAAAGCTGCCTGGCGCTGAGCTCTTGCCCGGTCCCCCTGGTGCCTGATTTCATTACCCAGCCAGGCCTCCTGCGGTGGCAGGACCTCTGGACAGGAGGCTGAGATTCCGAAAATAGCTGGTGGGGTGGGAGAAGGCGCCAGCCTCTAGGTGAGGACTTAAAAATAGAGTGAGCGAGCTTCTGCGGAAGCTGCAAGCCGAGAGATAAGCGCTGTGGGCTCCGAAGGCAGAAGAGACTGATTTAGTTTGGTTTGCGCCAATAGGTGATTGTTTAAATAAAAAATAAAATAAAATAAAAGACCAGACACACAGCGTTCAGCCTCGGACCTCTGGTTGCCCAGGGATTGAGGGGTTTGGGGGTTGTGGAGGGGATATTGGTCCTCTCAGTACTGAGCTGGAAAAAGGGACACAGCCACTTGTGGCGCGGGAGGGGCCCTGAGGCCCAGGTAAATGCCCTCCCCGCCGTCCTGGACTGGGTGCCTGGAGGAACCCCGTGCTGCGTATCCAGAGAAGTTCTCGGCCAGCACCCATGGCACTCGAAGCCTATTCTCAAAGGAAACACTCTCCAAACCCACCCAGACCAAAGACCTTTTTCTCCTGCAGTCTCGGCGGGGTATAAATCATCCTTTACAGTTTGCTCTGACCCAAATTATGCGGTTTGCTGCCATCTACCGTCCGTTCGGAGACATGCGGCTTCGGCAAGCCCGGCGACGCTGCCGAGCCGCGCGGGACGCCTGGAGCCTGGCCGCGCGGGTTCGGCGGGACTTGGGGGACCTCGGGCCCACATTGTCACTTTGCGCTGGAGCTTGGTTCCCGCCCGCCCGTGTGTGGATCAGAGAACAAGTGTCCCCTCCCCCTCGCCCTCTCCAGCCCGGTTCCAAACCTGGCGGCTGGCTGGGGAAGCAGCCTTTTCCTGGGGCGTAGTTACCGAGGACTAATGCGCCATCCTGCGGGCAGGGGGCCCTGGCCCCAGGGGTCGGGGAATCAGCGCCGCGCGCCCGCCACCCTCACCGCAGGCGCGAGAGCGCATTGTCCGGGCCGCTCGGGGGAGCCGAGGCCAAGGCTGTTCAAGGTTTATTTAGTTTTCTTTTAGGCCAAGGGAGGGGCCCGCAGAGGAGGCGCCGGCCCAGCAGTTCCACTCGGTTGTCAGAAGACAACCGGGGCTGTGTTCTGCCGGTTGGCTTGTGGGTCTTGGCCAGTTCCTTGCCCGGTGAGTCCGTGATGAAGGAATTGGGCCGAGTTTTCTGGAAACTGTTGGTGTCTGCAAGTGAGCGTGGGCCCCCTCGCTCATTCTCGATGGTCCCCAGCGAAACCGACACAAATACGCTTTGCGAGAAAATTGGGAGTAGGCGTGGAGATCCACCCTTAAGGAACCAGACCCTCGTCCTTTCCGTCCCTGCTGGACCCCTCACACCCGCTTAACCTGACCGCTTTCCCAGAAGGGGCGGCGGGGGGCGCGGGCCTCGCCGCTGCCGCTGCGTTTGCATATTGGCCCCTGTCTCACGGGTTACTGATTAGCCCGGGCTTTCAAGCCGCAGGAGGAAGCGCTGGCCATTCCTTTCAAGGTGCTGTGGCCCCAGTTCCTGGGCGGGGGCGCCAGGAAATGGCCTGCGGTGCCAGGCAGGCTGAGGTGTTACTAGGGTCTGGTCCGAAGCTGGACGAGCTGCCGAGGTCGAGGGGCCGGCGGCTGCCGACCCCCGCCTTCGGCGCCTGGCGAGTCTGGGCCGCCGGGGCAGCCCGCTCGGCTCTTCCAGGCGGCTGGAAGGCCCGGCCCCGTGCGGGAGGCCCCGAGGGAGCGCGCCCCGAAAGTCTTGGGCCCCGCGGGGATTGTGTGTGTGTGTGTGTGTGTGTGAGGGGCAATCCAAAGCACAGGCACGGAAGGGAAGGCGGCTGCGACAATGTGGGAACACTGCAGAGCTCCTAGCGTGCCGGTGGATGGGCAGCGCGAGCAGAGCGCCTCCGCCCTCGGAACCCCTGAGAGCGGGGACGCTGCCGCTCATTTGCATAATGGAAATGAGGCCTTTGTACCGCTCTGGACCGGCCCATTTTAAGGGCCTGTTCCATCTAAACAGCTCCCAAAGGTTGGGAGCGGCCACCCTGCTCTCTCTGGGGACATGTACTTTCCCCAAAATCCAGAGAATCACAGAATTGGGTTGAGATGTTTTAATTTGCTCCATCCCAGGATGAGGTGGGGAAGGTGTCCGCAACCCATAGAGCTGGGGGTGGTGGGAGCTTTGTAGCTGAGAGGACAAGGGAAGCCTGGACAATGTCTCAATCCCCCCTCCCCTTCACACACATACAGGCAAATACCCCTCCCTGAGGTCACTGGTACAGGAGAATTTTACTCCTGAGCTGAACACAACCCACATGTTTCCCTGGGAGCTGGAATGTGTGTGCATCCACAGGACCGCAGATTTGCAGCACGGAAAACTACAATTATAAATCCTGCCTGTGGGGTTTCTGTACAATCCCCCTGAGTTGTGTACTCAAGGCTGGGCACACATTTATATCCACCTCTGCATACGGACACGTCGCTTCCTGGTGGAGGCAGGGAGAGACACCCCAGATCCACAGACCAGCTATGTCCCTGTGTATTTACATAGTCCCCTTTGGAGACAGACAGACAGACGTGGGCGGCCGTGGACCGAACCACAGACAGATTTGCAGAGATCTGGCTCCAGAAACCAGGCGGCCTCTGGCCCAGCTCTGCCTGCCTGCTCTTTTTCCCAAACAAACGGATCAGAGGCATAAACGCTCATAAATACCTCTGAGCTTAGATAAGAGCGATGAGGCGCGATTTCCTTTCATGCTGGACTCCAGGCGCCCCGGCCCTGCTGTGGCGGGCTCCATCTCATCATAGGCAACCTGCAGAAGTGTGGTTAATTTGGGGCTGTGACCCTAAGGATAAGGTGATTATTGTCCTGCTTCTATATCGCAGGGGAATCTTACTTTGTCCAGGCTACACAGGCAAGCCCACACCTTCCAGTCCTAACATGAGGACAGTGTGGCCAGAAAGGAGGCAGGGAGGGCTGAGGCCCAAGGCCCAGCCTCCGTGGCAGACAGTGGGGAGGTGCACACAGGCACGCTCCCACCTTGCTGGCCCAGGCCGAATGCCCCCCATTCCTCCATAGGAGTGGGCCTGATCACGCACAATTGGATTGGAGCCTTTATGATTCTCCATCATTAGGCTTCAGTCTATTTTCTGAAATCTTGATAAAGCGGCCACAGAGTCAGGCTAGAAAGGAATCACCACTTGGCCATGGAAGTGGAGCCTAGAAGTTGTTCTGAATTCAGGAAGCCTTATAGGCCACTTGACAACTAGTCAAGTTCCTGCCTTCGGTCACCAATCTCAGCCCTCGACCACTTTCCCTAGTGTCATGTATCATCTTCAGTGGACAGAACTGCCCACCCCCCAAAGAGGCCCAAAGAGCAAGGTAGAGAGGAAGGAGGTTCAGCCTGGCCCCGTCATCATCAGATTTTGTCCCACACCCTGGCCCACTCCTGGCCCCAGGTTCAAAGGTGGCCACCTTTTACTGCCTGGTCACCACATGCGTAACAGAATGTTGAAGACACATTGTGCCTTTCCACCTTTCAGCCTGGCTTCAAGGCTCATTTTCCTTAGATGGGAGAGCTAGAAACATAGCCTCTCTCACACCCAGGCTTGAGCTGCAGCAAAGCTGGTGATACAAACATGAGCTGTGGGAGGGATGGCGGAGCTGCTGAGACAGAATGGTGGTGAGCATCTGGAGGAGGATGCAGGCTGGTAGTTGTAAGCTGCCTGCTGAGTCCCCAGGAGGACCCACACACGACTCCCTCCACAGAAAACCAAACCTTAATCAAGTCTTGGGAAACGACTCATGTAAAAAGAATCACCCGCTTCTGGAGAGACTTGGGAAAGGATCCAGCGCTCCCCTCTTCCAGGTGACCTGATCCATTGAAATATCAGGAGGGTCTGAGGACCCTAAATTGGAGGACGAATTCCTTCCCCATACCCACTCACTGAAACAACCTTGACTCCTGAGAATCTGTAGCCCAGGATATTCTGCTGTCTTTTGTGGGTGGGCGGTGGGGGTGGAGTGAGTGTTGCAGACAGGATAGGGATTAGGAAAACCTAGGCTAGAGGTCGCCCCTCATACCTCTTGTCCCTAGCCCCAATCATGGAGAGAGATAGTCCCTTTTCCCAGAGCGCCTTCCCATGCCAAGAGCAAGCGGTGCATACTAGAGCCAGCGAGATGTCTTGGGTAGCAGCAGCAGCCATACGCTTCCAAGAAGCTCCTAGCCTAGCCGCAGAGCCAGAGGGAGAAAGAAGCTTGTGCTCAGACCTTCCTCCTATTTCCCAGCCTTCGGGGTCCTCTGGGTAGCAGGTTCTGGTCTGCCCCGCAGACCATAAGAGTTGTGGAGAAGCAGGAATAAAGGGCTTGGAGGAGACAGAGTAGATCTGAGAAAGGAAAAAATGGGTTTCAAAGCCTGGGAAGGAGATGGTTTCTTCTTCACCTCGCTCTTTCTGAAAATGGTGCTAATTAGCAAAGAACTCATCTCTCCTTTGACCAACACAAAACCCTAGAAACAAACCTTCTCCTTTAGTTCTCTCCTAGACACATTGAAATTTGTCTAGACATATTGAGATTCAGATGACGGTTACCTACCCTTCCTTTGAGGAAATGGGGCTCAAGCAATGCAGGGGTTAACTTTTCTGAAAACACAATTAACTTTTCCCTATCCTGCGTGGGGAGGGGAGGGATATATTTATTTAATCACCGGGGGATGGGTTGGTCTCATTTCAAAGCTCCCTCCTCCCTCAAAGGCACAGGCGCCTCTTTCGCAGATCCTACGTAGGTGGAACAGGACGCGCCGTGTTGTTGGGGAGAGAGAGAGAAAGGAAGAGAAGGAGGAAAAAAAAGGTTGATAGGTTTTTGCGCGGTCCCTCGTGCGGGCCGCGCTCCTCCTGGGTGCTATTTGACAATTCCTGCCTCTGCCATTGGTCAGTGTTGGATCAGATGGTTGTATTTCCTTCTGGCCCTCACTGGCACCTCGCCATCCCCCCTCAGCTAAAACCCAATCTCAGATATACTACTAATAGGCGCGGCGCTCGGACTATAAAACACAACAAATCATAAACCCGGCGGAGCAGCAGTGGCCGCGCGCGCCTCCCTCCCAATGAGTTCCTATTTCGTGAACTCCACCTTCCCCGTCACTCTGGCCAGCGGACAGGAGTCCTTCCTGGGCCAGCTACCGCTCTACTCCTCGGGCTATGCGGACCCGCTGAGGCATTACCCTGCGCCCTATGGGCCCGGGCCGGGCCAGGACAAGGGCTTTGCCGCCTCCTCCTATTACCCGCCGCCGGGCGGCGGCTACGGTCGAGCTGCGCCCTGCGACTACGGCCCGGCGCCGGCCTTCTACCGCGAGAAGGAGTCGGCCTGCGCGCTCTCAGGCGCCGATGAGCCGGCCCCCTTCCACCCGGAGCCTCGGAAGTCCGACTGCGCGCAGGACAAGAGCGTGTTCGGCGAGCCCGAGGAGCAGAAGTGCTCCACGCCTGTCTACCCCTGGATGCAGCGGATGAATTCATGCAACAGTGAGTGAGACTCCGCCGTCACTGCGACCCCATGAGGGCCCACACCCCGGGAGAAAGAACTAGCGACACCCCCATTCTCCCACTGGGTGCGGGGTGGGCATCTCAGTTAGGAGCAAAGGGAAGATGCGGTGCCTGCCCCGGGTCTCCTGCTCTGTCGTCTCCCCCTCAGTTGTTACAAAGTTTGCAAAGTCCCAGCGGGTCTCGGGGACAGGGTAGCGAGTGGGCTCGCAGGGGCGCCAGGCCAGAACCCGGATTGCGGGTTATGGCGGGGGAGGGGGAGCGCAGGGGCCGCGGTCACGCGCTTGGCTTTCCCTTGCGCCCCAGACCTGGTAGTGTCCCCCACCCAAAGACTGTTCCATCAAAACCGAGTGCGTCACGGGAAGGGGGGCGGCGTGACGCTGGCGAGGGAGAGTGGAGTTGTCCCGGACTGTGTTTCCCTGGGGGTGGGGTGGGGGCTGGGGAAAGATGAGGCACCAAGAAAGGGGTGGTAGTCGGAAGAGGGAGGGAGAATAAGGGGAAGAAAGAGAGGGGGAGCGGGCCGCGGAGGAGAGTGGGAGAAGCAGGCGCCTGCGTCTCAGGTTGGATTATTTGTCGGCCGTAAGTCCCAAACTGATGTCCATTAGCGGGACACAAAAGTGAGGAGCCGCTAATGCCGACTGTGGATCGATCCACGTCATTACGATTTAAGGGCCAGAATCTATCACATGGTGGTGGGGAGCTAGAAGGATGGGGGGGGGGAATGCGTCCAGGAAGAGACACACCTGGCCAGTACTTCCCCAGCCCCTCCCTCTAGACTCAGGTGGGATTTTAAACTGCTCCTCCCATCCCCTCCCTCCCCCAAGAGTCTAGACCGGAATCGCAGGCCTAAGAGACCCGGAGGGAATCTGGAGGGGGCGCTGGAGAATGAGGAAGGGGAGGCAGGGAACGCGAGAGTGGAGGGCATCCCGGGACAGACTGGAGTCCTTGTTTGAGAGTCGAGTGGGGGAGGGGACTCTGGCTCTGGTGACCTCAGGCCTCAGCATCTCCTCTTTGCGTAACAGGTTCCTCCTTTGGGCCCAGCGGCCGGCGAGGCCGCCAGACCTACACGCGCTACCAGACCCTGGAGCTGGAGAAGGAGTTCCACTACAACCGCTACCTGACCCGGCGGCGGCGCATCGAGATCGCGCACGCCCTGTGCCTGACCGAGCGCCAGATCAAGATCTGGTTCCAGAACCGGCGCATGAAGTGGAAAAAGGAGAGCAAGTTGCTCAGCGCGTCTCAGCTCAGCGCGGAGGAGGAGGAAGAAAAACCAGCCGAGTGAAGGCGCTGGAACGGGAGGGGGACGCGAAAGGAGAGGCCTGTGGGTAGCTTCGGAGAGCCCCAAGGACGCTCTGCAGGCGGGGGGGAGCCTGGGACTTGCTCTCCAGCACAGACAGGAGGCGCCCAGCGCTCTCCTGGACGCCCCCGCCTGCAGAGCGCTCCCTGGGTGCTGGGAGGCCTTGCTGCCTGAGCCCACCTAGCACCCCGTGTGCCCGCAACCCCCCCCATCTCCATGGAACCCGCCTCAGCCCGATCAGGCCCCCCCCACCCCGTGAGAACTGAAGACCAGACTCACTTGATGTTTCCTGGAAGCAGAGCAAAACACTCTTGTCCGTGTCGCGTCTCATTTCGTCCATGCCCCCCGTGCACGGTTCAATGGTAGCTTCGCTGTCCCCTCCATGGGGGGCCTCGAAGGCTCCCTGACCTTAGACCTCTCTCCTACCCCCTCCCCAAAGCCACTGGAAGGAGCACATACTACCTAGAAGTAAGAAGAGGAGCCTCAGAAGAAAACAAAGTTCTATTTTATTAATTTTCTATGTGTTGTGTTTGTAGTCTTGTCTTAGCTCTGGACGTGAAATACTTCGGTAATAATATTAATATTATTATTAATGATGATGATAATAATAAAGAAGTAAAAACGCCGCCGCCGCCCAGTCACCTCTGCTCCTCCCCTGCCACTCCCCCGCCCCCACCGCCACCCTGCGGTCCCAGGCCGGAAACTCGGAAGCAAAGGCGGGAGGCAGGCGGGCCCCAGCGGGCCGACCAGCCTCGGAAGCTACAGTTGCGATAAAGGCTGGAGCTGCTCTGCTCCTGCCCCAGCGCTGCGCCCGAGCGTGCTGAGGTTCCGAGTGGCCTCCCCAGGAGCATACTTGGGGGACAGAGAAGGGCCATTTCCCTGCTTGTTGAGCTTTTCCTCGTTTGTCCCTGGCACGAGGGGCACCACCGAGGCCTCCTAACCAGGAGAGGCTTAGCCAGGCGGGTCTGGCGCCCTGTCCTCCTGCCTGCGCGGGCACGGCCTTGGGCCGGCCCACAGGGCCTGGTCTACCGCCGGCCTTGGCCCTCGGCTCCTGGCCTTTGGCTCCAGAGTCTAAATCAGGGTGGCGTGGTGTCCGCCCGCAGCCCAAAGCTCCAGGCTCCCCTTTCTGCCTCACGCAGGAGCCCAGCGACAAATAGGAGAATGCGAAGCCCGCGGCAGGAGCCGGCGGAAGGGCACGACTGTCCCCGGCTCCTGGGAGACCCGAGGGTAGGCGGCCAGGTGATGGGGGCCGTTTGGTCTCATCCCCTCAAACAGAAACCACCCGCGCTCTCCCACCCCCCACCCCTCACCCGGGCGGCAAGCTGCGGGCACTGTTTTTCTTTCTTCCTCCTCCTCCTCTCCCTTTTTCTATTTTTAAAGAAAATAGCCGCCCGACAGAAGGGGCCCAGCTGCGGCGGTCTCTGGCTGCGCACCGCGTTCAGCAAGGCACCGCTGGGGCTCGGAGCCCCGGCCCGGGGAAGGCGTGGGCTGCCTGGCCCCTTCTGAAGCTGCCCAGACACCCGCGAGGGTCGTCGAGCGGGGCCTCCTGATGCACAGCGGGTATCTGGGGAGGAGGCGAAAGGACCCTCACACGATCCCAAACTCTGAAAAACACGTTTCCACCCCAACCCAGATGCCGACGCGGTCGCCGCCACCGTGTTTCCCGCAACTAGGCCGCTTAACCCCGGGTGTGCTCGTCCTCTGGGGTTCCTGCCCTCCTCTGCCATCCCCCAGGCTGGGCCAAGGAGGAGGAGGAGGCCAGGAAGAGGACCCCAAACTTCTAAGGGACATAGGCGAAGCGAAACTTCTCCCTGGAACCCTCGGCCCAGCCCTGCCGGCTCTGGCTGGGCCGCTGTGAACGGGCCACGGCAGCCCCGTTAGGGGGCAGGCTGGACGGGGCTCGCGGGGAGGACGGCGGAGCCCGTGCCAAGAACGGTTTTTCACACACGTCTTCCAAACCCTCTTCCCTATTTCCACCCCCAACTCAGGGACTTGCAAAACCCGGGTGAGGGAAAAGCCACTCATCCAGCGTGAAAGTAAGAATCGTAATAATAATGACAGGGCGAAGAACACAAAGAGAAGCCCTCCCACGCCCAAGACAGTGGGTAATGGCTCAACTGCGACCCTCCTCTAGCAGACTCCACCCTGGGGGGGGACCTAGGCCGGGCTGCTGGTCCGGCGGTGGCGGGGAGCCGGCCGGGAGGCGGTCGCCGCGGCCATGGCGGTCGGGGGCCCGCGCTGCCGCCGATCACCGGGAGGTGGCGCGCTCTGCTCAGAGGCCGCCGCCAACCTTCTCCCGGCTGCTCCCCCTTCTCCTTTTTTCCCCCTCTCTCGGAGGCTCGGATTGAATCGGCCCTAACGATTCTCGGATCGTCATTATTTGTAACCATAGAGCATGAATTACCTCTTGAGGTCATCAGCGAGAATTTACGACTGGTCAACAAAAGCACGTGATTCCCGAACGCCCCCCCACCCCCCTTCCACCCCCCCCATATTTGGCCGCATACATAGCAAAACGAAGTACAGTGCATCGCTATAATTCATTAATACATCATAAATCGTGAAGCACAGGGTTATAACGACCACGATCCACAAATCAAGCCCTCCAAAATCACCCAAATGAGCTCGTACTTTGTAAACTCCTTCTCGGGGCGTTATCCAAATGGCCCGGACTATCAGTTGCTAAATTATGGCAGTGGCAGCTCTCTGAGCGGCTCTTACAGGGATCCCGCTGCCATGCACACCGGCTCTTACGGCTACAATTACAATGGGATGGACCTCAGCGTCAACCGCGCCTCGGCCTCCTCCAGCCACTTTGGGGCGGTGGGCGAGAGCTCGCGCGCCTTCCCCGCGCCCGCCCAGGAGCCCCGCTTCAGGCCGGCGGCGTCCAGCTGCTCCCTGTCCTCGCCCGAGTCCCTGCCTTGCACCAACGGCGACAGCCACGGCGCCAAGCCCTCTGCCTCGTCCCCGTCCGACCAGGCGACCCCGGGCGGCTCCAGCGCCAATTTCACCGAAATAGACGAGGCCAGCGCGTCCTCGGAGCCCGAGGAGGCGGCGAGCCAGCTGAGCAGCCCCGGCCGGGCGCGGGCGCCGCCAGAGCCCATGGCCACCTCCACGGCCGCGCCCGAGGGCCAGGCGCCGCAGATCTTCCCCTGGATGAGGAAGCTTCACATCAGCCACGGTAATTCTCGCCCGCGCTCCCTGGTTTTGTCTTCTCGGCCGTCCTCTGCGCGTGGGGCGGGGGGAGGCTGAGGACAGCTCGGCTTTTCCTCGAATATAGATTTATTTATTTTTTTTCCAGAGGGGGGGACGTCTCTACGAGGGGTCCTCACGGCTGGGGGGGAAAAGAGCCAGAGGTGGTCTTCAGCTGGGGGCAGGTTGGGGAGGAGTATTTTGAGTAATTTGTTCCCAGACTCCGCTAAGGTTTTATTCGCCCAGCTGGCCTCGCTTTCGGGCGAAGCGTCGGGCTTATGTAAGGTGGGGAAGGGTCCTGCTTGCTCCCCGGAAATGTAGAGACCGCCGCCGGCCGAGAAGCCGCAAGCAGGGCAGCGAGCTTTCCCGGGGCAAAAGTGCAGCCGCTCCCCGCCCTCCCTGGGCCGGCGGCCGCCTGAGCCCCGCGCAGGGTGAGGCGCAGGGAGACAAAGCCGGGCGCCTTCGCTACCGGCCCAAGTGGGGGCTGCAGGAGAAGGGGGTTCACAAGCCAGCTCGGACGCGGGGCGCCTGGAGTGGGGAGGCCCGGAGCTGCAGTGAACTGGGGGTCCGGGGACGCCTGGGTCCTGCTCCACGCCCCCTCCCACCCAGGGCCCCCTCCCTTTAGCCGGAATAACGTGGCCTCGCCCGCTCCACTCTGTCTGCTGCAGATATGACCGGGCCGGACGGGAAGAGGGCCCGGACCGCCTACACGCGCTACCAGACCCTGGAGCTGGAGAAGGAGTTCCACTTCAACCGCTACCTGACCCGGCGGCGGCGCATCGAGATCGCCCACGCGCTCTGCCTCTCCGAGCGCCAGATCAAGATCTGGTTCCAGAACCGGCGCATGAAGTGGAAGAAAGACAACAAACTGAAAAGTATGAGCCTGGCTACAGCCGGCAGCGCCTTCCAGCCCTGAGCCGTCCGGGAGGAGCCCGTGCCGCCCCCAGCCCCGGCCCCTCCGAGCCTCCCCGTGCTGCCGCCGCACGCTGGGGACCGGTTCCCACGAGCCTGCCTTGCCCTGGCCTTGTGTTACGGTTTTTCGTTTGGTCTTAGGTCTTCCTGTGGCGCCCTCTCTCCTGGACTGGTTAATCTTGTTACTATTGTTAATAATAATGATAATGATCGTTTTCCCTCCTCGCTCCTCACCCCCAATCCACCAGTGTTTCTGAATGTTTGTGTCTGTGGTTGCTCTCCTTCCCCCAGGAAGAAAAGAAACTCGCATGTTTAATGTGAACTTTCCCCTCCCCATCTTGTTCTAACTTATTTATGAAAGGACGATCGCTGGATTTTGAGTTTCAGCTGGGAACTTCGCTAAGGGGCAGCGGTGGAGGTGGTGCGGCAGCACTCAGGCCCAGCTGGGCTGGCCTCGGAGGTTGAGTCCATGACTGTCTCTTTCCGCCTTCCTCTTCCTGTTCCTTCGCCACTCCCTGGACCCAAGTCTCCCAGTGGCTTGGTTCTGGGGTGGGAAGGAATCAGGAAGGACCAAAGGGGCAATGATGAGAAGAGGGAAGGCAAAGAGTGAGATTTGAGTTCCTGCCGCCGGCTAGGCCCCACAAGGCCTGACCTGGGAGCGTACGAAAACAAAAATAATCCCCAGTGTAAAACGTCTTGTGTATTTCTCTGTGAATCCACGGGTCTGGTATAGAGGGCCCAAGGCTTGTAAATATGGGGGTCGTCTGGGTCAGACCCATCCTCTTCCTCCCTCCGCATTTTGCTTCCAAGACCATCTGTAGTGAGGGGAGTGGATGCTGTGCTACGTGTGAAATCTGTCTTTGCCCAGCCTGTCTCAGTGATTTGCTTTTGGTATTTGTTCGTAGCTTTCCTTGAAGTCAAATAAATGTTTCCCCTACTCCACTGCCCTTCCACTTGTCTTTTCTGGGGGAGCCTGCCTCTCCCATCAGAGGGCACACCCTAGAGCATCCACGATAGATCTGGGGTGTAGGGAAGAAAAAGCAGGAAGCTCCCTAGCGGCCCCTCTCAGCCACCTAGGTCCCTGTCTTGGTCAGTGGTGCTTGGGTGAGAGAACAGGCTTCCATGCCTGGAAGAGCGAGAGGCCCAGAAACCCCACATGAGGTTGGGGCAAGGGAAAGGCTGAGCTGGACTCCACCCTGCTCTTCCACCGGCCAGCCAGAAAAGTCTCTGGAAACCTCTTCAGGAAAAGTAATATGGGTCTAAGTCCTGAGCAGAAGGCTCCTGGCCAAATGGGAGTGGTATAGGCCTGCCCAGCCCCTCTGTCCCCTGCTTCAAATCCCAATTCAGCTCTGCCACCCACTAAGACCAAAAAAAAAAAAAAAAAAAAAAAAATCAGCTAAATTTCAAAGGTTTGCTCTCATCCTCAGTCTTCCCTGCATCTATCAAGGGCCCCCTCTCTCCAGAGGCCTACCTGACCTTCCCTCTTGATTAGGAGTTGGGGTCCCTTTTGGAAGGCCTCTGGTTTTCCCCTACAGCCAGACTGACCCCCAGGGCCAGGGCCCAGTCCTTCTCCATCCAAGTCAGCTTCCACCCTGAGCGCAAGAGTCAAGTCTGGACACTTACCCGTGCAATCCCTTCCAGCTTGGCCCAACTTCTTACAGGACTTGGGGGGAGGGGAAGCTGGCGAGGAGGCAGCCGAGGGTCGTGGAGGCTCTACTGGGCCCTCCTTCCCCCTCACCCCTTGACTTTGTCCCCCTTTGTCCATAGCAAACTATCCCAAAAGTCGCTATGACATTTAGATGTCAAATGGATAGGGGTTTTATCTCGAAGTTAGATCGTAAAAATCGCCGAGAAGTCAGACAGATACCCCTCACTGGCTCGAGAAAGTCACGTGAGGTCCATAAAGTTAGTTTTATGGTTTTGGGGAGTTGACACCGCGCGGTATATTTCACATTCTCCAGAATGTTAAGTGACACTTTAACTGCTCGCTGTGGTCGGGAAGGGGCCAGAGGTAGGTGAGGGCTCTCCCAGCCCAGAAGGCAGTGGCGGCAGCTCAGGCCCAGCACTCCCGCAGTAAGTCGCTTCCCGCTTTCGCTTTTCCCCCTTGCAATTGCGGGGCTTGGAACTGGGGAAGGAAGTCTTGCCTCTGGCAGGGCTGTAGGGTGACTAGTGGGGGAAATTCAGCCTGCTTTTTGCACCACGTTCGGACAAGCTGGGTGTGTGAAGCGGGGCACTCTGTTCGAGAAGGCCTCGGCGGCGGTGGGGGTGCCTGGTTTTTATTTGCAATAATGTCTGACTCTTTGTGGGGAAAGGGGCTTGTGTGGGTTCCTTCCGTGCCCTTGGAAATTTAGGGGGTAAGCGGAGAGGTGTGCACTGCTGAAAGAATGGTCCCTTGTGGGGGCCACTTCACTTGCTGGATATCTTCAGACAGACATTTCCCCACCCCCAGGAAAGAAACTTTATGACATTCATCTGTCAGGGGTGTGTGTGGGCGCACTGCTGGGCACTTTTATCTGGCTACATCTGAGCTGAGAAAGAGCACGGGGAAGGCTAGCCCAGCTGCTGGGGGCTGCTTTGCATGGGGGCACTTTCTGGTGTTTAGATCTTTGAACCCCACAAAAGGGGGTCCCTTTGATTTTCCCATGGCCTCCTCACGGTTCTCCAGGAAGGGGAGCTTGGCGCTTTCGCATTCCACTGTAACCTCTTGGTCCCCAGCGCACCCTTCTGCTTGGCTCTAAAGTAAGGTACTGAGGTCAGGGTGGGGGAGAAGATAAAGGGGGGGCAATCCCCCCTAAATCCAAAACCAGTTCCTGGCCAGGAGTGGATGGAAGGGGTGAGCTTCTCCGCTTGCCTCATGGAGTTAGGTGTTGAAGTAGATAGATCCCTGGCCATCCCTCTATAAATAAAACTCGGTCAAGAAAATAGACCCTCAGCGGTCAGGAGAGAAAAAAGGGACTCAGGTGACGGGAGAGAAAATTGGAAAGGTGCTCTCTTTTCTCTCCTTTCCGCTTCTCTCCCCACTCTACCCTTAAAAGCTCCTATGTTTTGTGGGACCACAGGTCAGAGGGATTTCATTATTTGGCCCTCCTTATTTTCTAAGGATAAGTCACTCTTCTAAAAACCAGAGGCCTGTCATTCCTGCTTTTCCCAGCCCTCTAGCTCTTGATTCAGGGTACCAACTCCAGTAGATAGTGCCCCTGAAACGGACACTTCAGGGGTTTCTGATCTTTGGGACAAGGAGAGGGTCACAAGATTCCCTCCATTTCCTGTTAAAGGACATTCCCGCTCTCTCCTTCTCTCCTCTCTCCTTTCTCCAGCGGATGTTCTCTGTTCCCTGAGCTCTTCAATCCCTGACCAGGTCTGACTTACAGGAGGCCCTTCCCAGGCTTTGAGAGCAGAGAAGATAGACAGGTTGGGGTTCTCAACCTGATGTGAAGGCATATCTCCCAAAGAAGGATAGGGCATTTGTGTGTCCTGGAAAGGAATCTGCTCAGCTCCCCAAGGCTTCCTAGCGCCATATAAAATACTAATAAATAGTGCAGGCACAGCTTCCATGAGCTCCTACCCTGGATATGGTTGAGGAGGTTGGGAGGAGGAGGGCAGCAGGGCCTGAATCCCACCCAGGGCCTCCTGGGAAGCTCCATTCTATTGTGTCCCTGCCTCCCTTCTTCAGAAACCCCAGACCACCAGGCCTGCCCCTGAAGACTTGTTGCCCCCTCCCATGTCAGCTCTGCTAACTCTGATCAAGAGTGTGTGGGGCCAGTGGCTCAGGGACCTCTGCTGGGCACATCTGGACAGGTTTTCCGGACTGGCAAAGCGAAGCCCCGGGCGGGCAGGGGTGCCCACGTACACAGCGGAGGCCAAAACCATAGGAGGGTCTCTTACTCTAAGCAGACCTGGGAGAAGATGCCCTCTCGCTGGGCTTTCCTCTTCCCCATTTCAGGCTCTCTGGGCAACGATCTCACTTGAAACCCAACAAGGACGCGTTGGGGAAGGGGAGGAGAGGTGAGAAGAGGTTTCTGGTGCAGCGGAACTCTGCTCTGTTCCTGACCCGCGCGCTCTCGTCCTGACTTCCCCCAGACATTCTCCAGGAAAACTGCTCCTTTCTCTGCTCTCCCACCCGGTTTCCCTCTAGCTGGGTCCAGGCCTCAACCTTCTGAGTTGGAGGCTGGTACCATCTGGCCAGCTCTTTGCGCCCAGCCGCCGGCACCCTTGCCCTGCGGTAGGGAGGAGGAGGCAGTTAGCAGGACTTTAAGGCTGCAGTTTCCCTTTTCCCTCCCAGGCCAGCCTGACCACGATTCAGTAGACAATTTGATTTTTTTGTTTTGTTTTATTTGGTTATTTTGTTTTGTTTTGTTTCTCCGCGGCCAGGGGTGGGAGGAAGTATAGAGACGTGTAAACAGGAAAGCCAGACGGGCCAGGAGTTCCCAGCGCCCATATTTCATCGGCTTCCTCTCCATAACTGCAGCGGGGACACTTAACCCTTCCCTGGCTGTGAGAGCGATTCACTGGGGGTTAGTGGGGCAGGGTGTAGGGAGAAGATCCAAGTGCAAGCTCCTCTCTCGGCTTGGTTCCTTTATCCCTGGGGTTTGGATGTCGGGGCAAAGGCCAAGGATTCAGAGCAAGAGAGAAGACAGCCCAGCCCGCTTGAGCACAAGCCCCCAAACTCAGTCCCTTCCAGGACTGAAAGGAGAAAGCTCATGGTCTTCCAAGCCTGGGGACCATGAGGGCCAACCAAGGAGGACAGCACTGGGCAGAACCCTCCCCTCTGTTAGGGGAGACTTCACTGGCCTCTGTCCCCATTTTTGGGAGATTCTAGGAGAAATCGAATTTTAGGCTGGGGTCTGCCCACTGCCTAACATATCCATATTAATTAACCCAGACATTGTCAGGAAACTCAGCTCTCTGGAGAGAGAGAGAGAGAGCAAGAAGGGGGTGGAGGGGAGAGATGGGAGCCTCTTCATGAGTAGGGACATTTCTCTCTGAGGGCGCCCAGGGCCCCAGATTGGAGAGTCATTCCCCACAAGAATCAGGTGGCCTTCTCCAAGCTGGAAGTCCCTGTCTTTCTCAGCAGGGGTAAGCATGACTTACTCTCCACAGTTGGGCTCCACACCCAGTCTCCTAGGGTGGGGGTGGGGTTACCCGCTTCTCACTCTTGACTCTTTCGTGTCAGAGTTAGTCTGCCCCAGCCCTTGATGGACGGCTCTTCTGGTGGATGTTCCCAGCACGACCTTTCTAGAGAAGTTAAGCCGGCTCCCCACTTTTCTTTCAGCTTCCCCAAGGTAGAAGCTTTTTCTGGGTTTTGGACTTGTTTTGTTTTAGATTGTTTGGTGATGGTGGTGGTAGCGACGGCCCTCCCCTTCTGTCTACCCCTCCCTCCAAAAAGTGATTAAAATCTGTTAAAGGATTTAATTAAGAGAGTTAAATGAAAAGGAGGGAGGCGCAAATGAGTTGGGGGGGGGGAACCCACACCAAAGCTATTCTCAACGATTAAATCGCCATTTTAACAATATAATGGAGTTTGCATCCTGAAAGGGGAAATCAACGCTCATATCTCATCAATAATTCATAGAGTCCGGGATCACGCAGAGGTCAGCAGACGGGGCTGGAGCGCCGGCCTGCTCGGGGCTGCCAGCCGCTGCCGCATACATTACGTGCTGCCGGTCGCACTGCCACTGCTACCTCCACCAGCTCTGGGCCCGGCAGGAACCAACCGACTAGTTTAGGCGGATTTTGCGTTCTTTCTTTTGGCGAATTGACTGAGATCCAGATTTCGGGCTCCAAGAGGAAGTGGGGGATGTAGGAGACAGAAGAGAATTGGACTTCGGGACCTGTCGGACCCCGAATATCACCACCTTCCCAAGTTTTAATCTCTCTCTCCCTTATTTCTTCATTTCTTGGTGTTAGGCGTCCTCTGTCCTGTCTCTCCTCTCCCTAAATTTCCTCTTGAAGAGAAAAATGCACTCTGCAGCATCTTCTAGCTTCTCTCCTCACTGGAAATGCTCCCAGCCTGCTCGCTGCGCTCTGGCCTTGCTCTCTGAGTTCGGATTCGGGTTTAGCCCCTAAGGTTACGACCTTGGAGCTCGGGGCGGCTTTAGTTGCAGTGACCTCGGAGCTTTGTAGGTTAGAGATGCATGCGTCTAGGGAGGAAAAGGTACCTCACAGGCCCCAGTCCCACTTGCCTAGCCAAGAGGTGGCCCAGGCCAAATGGATTCAGCCTGGGAAGCAGCATTTAGGGGAGAAGTGGAGGGAGAGTCCAAGCCTGTGGGGACACCTCCTCTTTGGGGTTGCAGGCAGTAGGGAGGCTAATCCCCATTTCCCCCAGTTTCTGCATGCTTGTTCCATCCTCTTTATCTGTGGGTGTGTCTCTCTAACTCGATCTCCCTTTTCTGTTTTCAGACTCCCAGGGGCCCCTAGGGAAGGAGGAACAAAACCTTTTCTTGTGAGAGGTGGGGGGCCTGGGAGGCGATATTTTGGCGCAAGGGAAACAGAGCTCAGATCGCCCTCGTGGCGGTCGCGCTGGCCGAGAGGCAGAGGCTGTAACGTCCCGGAGCTGCCAGTAGAGTCCGCCTTAGACCAAGTTCACAGCCAGGCTGGGGCCTCCGAGGCGCCAGCCAACCGCTCTGCAAGGTGGCCCTGAGCCCGCTGGGCCTCGCATGGTTGGATACCGAGCGCTCTCTCCAGTCCTGTGGGGACTGTCGCCCCCCTCCGCACGCAAGGAACCCTTGCTCCAAGCTCTCTCCACTCTTTACCCCAGACACACTCTTTTCCAGGTCAGACCATTCTACTGCTCCCCCTGCGTCTCCTGGCCAGCAGCCGGCCCCATTGTCGGGACGGGTATGGAGAGGGGCGGGTCATCAAACGCCCTTCCAGGCATCCAACAGGAGAGACCCGTGAACATGCGGGGAGTGGGGTCAGTGCGGGAAGGGGGGTTGGCGTCTTTTCTCAAGGAGTTATTTAATAATCAAAGGACTCCTCTTCCCCAGTCTAAGGCCCTTGGAGGGGGGCGGGGGTCGCGGTGGAGGGAGGGGGGGCAGAAAGGCGTTTTGCGCTTGGTTTCTGCAGCCGGCGCGGCAGAATGAGACCATGGGCGGTGAGGCCAGTGTTATTGCTGGAGGGGTCGCAAAGTTGGAGGGTCAAAAGTTTACCGTGCGCGTGAGCGGGCGATGGCGGCGTCTAGCGGCGGGGGCGGGGTGGGAGAGGGGAGGAGGCTGTGTGTGTGAAGAGAGAAGAGAGCAAGCAAGGGATGCTCGAGGTAAGGAAGGCTTGTGGGCTGGGTGTGGGGAGTGGAGGAGCTGAGCTGGGGAGGGGGAGAAGCAGATGTCTGGGGGAGGAGAAACTGAGGGAGGGAGAATTCCTTCCTCTAACAGGGCGCTGGTGGGGTGGGGAGCAGCACAAAAGACAACGTGCTGGCTACAGCGAATCCTCTGCGCAATTTTCGCTCCTAAAGATAACCTTTGAGTCACCATATACAATTTAATTAAAACCCACCCAGCTGCATACATTGAAAAAATCCAGTTACACACACGTCCTTGCAGGACGTTTGGTGGGGCCAAGGAAGGCTTCCAAGGTGAAGGCCTGAGTCCCAGCAAGGTCACCCCCACCCATTTCCCCTCAAAGGGTCAAATAGCTGCCCCCACCCCAGCCCCGCTCCCCGGGCAGGCCTGTTTTTCAGGGATTCCTAACCCCCAGGCTGGGTCCAGGCAGCTGGACGCCATGATTGTGGGCCAGAATTGGAGAATTTCTAAACTCCCATTCTTTCCAAATTGCTTGGATTTTAAGAACTTGAATATTGAAAGAAGTTTAGCTTGTTAATTCACTCACTCTCCCAAACCTCTCCTTGTGTGTGCATCCAGAACCCCCTCTCTTCTTATTTGGAGGAGGGAGGAAAAGGAAAAGGAAAAATACTGAATGGCCTCACAGAGAGCATTTTAACTGCAGTTGAAACAGGTGACCTGAAATGAACTGCGAATCCATGCATTAAACTAAGCTCCTAAGTAAAATGCTGAGAAAGACTCTGTAATTACAACACCAGGGCATATGCCTATTTTGGGTCTTTAAATGACTGTTGTGTTATGAGCTGTCATCATATTAAGCAGTTACCTGTAATATAGGAGGTGCTGTGTGGGTTTTTGTCCTGCCAGAATAGAGATAACCTGAATTTTCATAAAGACTCTTTTTGAAATATGGCCAGAAGAGACAATGGTTTAATGTCAAATTTCAAATGGATTTGACCCCAGCTTTTGACTAAACCAACTGGGTGTGGGTCCCCCCTACTCAGCCTTCAGGAAAGTTTCTCCAGTCCTGTGGGGGAGTCAGGCCAGGAATTCCTGAGGTCCAGAGGACGTAGAGGTCAAAGCCTGAACTGGAGAATAGACCTCCTTCTGCTCCTCCTTAGTCTCTTTTCCTCCCATTCCAGGACAGAATGTTAACAAATTTTATGGTTCTATGGGATAGACTGGAGCAGCCTCAGGAGGGGGAAGAAGAGTCCTCTGCCATCCCAGGCCAAGCTAGGGGCTTTGGGAAGCTCTTTCGTGACCTCCCTGGACTAAGACCACACCTCTCTCTAGACACTCCTGCTAGACTTGAACTGGATGAAAGCAGAGTCACCGGATTTGTCTCTTCTGGCCCCTTGGATGCTGGGAAAAGGGGGGACACGTGCAGTTGGCAGTCCACCTGACTCTAATCCTGACGGAACAAACCAGAGAATATCTCTGAGTATTTCTAATGCCTCCTTGATTTGTCCCTGGACCTCCTTGTGGGGGTGAGGGGGTAGGCAAAGAAGTTACTGTACAGATAAGTGCTTTTAGACAAAACAGAGGGAGGTATTTTGTTTTTAAAGGAGAATTAAAGCCTTTGAAAGCCAAGTCCCCAGCTTGGTCCAGCACATTTCTTCTCTTATTGGCTTTTGGACCAAATCTCGCTCCTCCTCCCTCCCCCAAGAAGAAGGGTCACTCCTGGGGCCTCCAAAATTTTGGCAGAAATGGGAGGTATTGATGACATTGGGGGAGAGAATAAAGCAGATGGAGTATGCAATGAGGGCGGAATATATGCTCTCCCAAATGCAGCCATTTATAGGGGAGGCAGGAGGGAAGGGGGCTCTCTCTCAGGCTTGCTCTCTGGGACCTAGATCCCCCACATTTTTGTTTCTCCAGGTGCCAGCCTTCTTCACAGGCTGCAAAGGGACCCCCCACGGAATCCTATCTTCTCTCTCTCTCTGCCCCGGAACCAGAACTGAAAAATTTGATGGAATATCAAATTTGAGGCTGGACGGGCTGAATCCTATTTGAATGGGATTTTTTTTTAGGGTGGGGGGAAAGGTGTGGCAAAAAGTAAGCTGGAGAGGATGAACCAAAACAAAATTCTGCTGTCATTTTTCTCCCAAGTAATGACTTGCGCAAAATTCAATATGACCAAGCGAACTGCAGTAGCGTATTAGAGTAACTGCCTGCTCGTGGGGGAGGCCTGGAGAGGGGTGAACCGCAGGTCACGGCGTCTAAAAAATATTAAAATGTTCGAGAGCCTCGTGACGCCTCGCTGTTTAACAAAGACTGCCAAAGTATGAGATTAATACGAAAACTTGCGCTTCAAAAACAAAAACACACACACACACACAAAAGTCTTGTTCCGGCCTCCAAGGGGCCGGGAGCTCCTCTGCCCGCTGCCGCGGTTCGGTTTTCCGGATACAAGATAGTGGACAAGAGCGAGCTCAGCTGTTGCCCAGCGTGTCCCGGGCGGGTCGGCGGCCGGAAGGCGCGGGGAGCCGCCCGGTGAGTACTCTGCCCGCTCTCGCTGGGCCTTCCACTCCTCCGTGCGGCTGCGGGCGCTGCAAGGGCCGGCTAGGGGCTCGCCTCCTGGGCCCTTCGATTCTCTCTCGGGCTCTGTCCCTCCCTCCCCGCCGACAAAAGGTAGATGATTCCGGGCTGCTACGCCCAGGATGGCAGAGGGACGCTGCGCAGCGAGAGGTCACTGTAGCAACTTGTGGCTGCCAGGAGAAGGAGGCTGGCGAGCTGGCTACCCACCCAGGAGCGCAGGGAGGTGGTTCCGAACGCGCGAAGAGCCACTGCTCTTTCTTATTCTTATTATGCGTACTGATGTTAGTGTTGTGGGGATGGAGGGGAGAGACAGCCTCCTATTCTGGTGAAACCCGTCCTGGGAATCTTTGATAAACCTTGTCCTCCACCCATCGCGGCTGGACTC
Organism: Craseonycteris thonglongyai; assembly: GCA_004027555.1. NCBI lineage: Eukaryota > Metazoa > Chordata > Mammalia > Chiroptera > Craseonycteridae > Craseonycteris > Craseonycteris thonglongyai. The sequence continues at coordinate 97,560 of PVKE010000286.1, forward strand.
GGCTGGATGTGGGGGTGGGGCGGCTCAGAGGGATGGGTGAAGGCAGGGGGTGAGTCCCGGGGCGCAGAGAAAAATCTCCGCAATCTGTCTCTAGATCAGCCATTCTCAGCCCGGCAGGGATGAGCTTTGTCTCCCACCCCTCTCTCTTGGGGTGCTCCGGGCACCCAGGCCGAATCCCTGGTGAAGTATGGAGCAGCAGTGTGGCCCGATGGCCAGCTCAGTGGCTCTCCCAAAATTCCTAAAAGCCGAGGAGTTGCACAGGTTTCAGAGAGCAGGAGAGTTGAGGAGGTATGGGGTGGAGGAGGGGCTTGACCAGTTGGAAGGAATGGTGGCGCTCCGACGTGGCCTTTGACAAGACTTGGAAAGGTCCTTCCTTGCCTGATGCTGGGGCGACTGGCGGGGGTCCTACTTATGCACGGCTGTGGGTCTAGGGTCAGGCTGCAGTGTCCCTGGGTGTCCAGACGACTGGGTCTGAGATGACCTATTGGACCCTCTCTTGGCAAAGATAACAACAATATAATTGTGTGTGTGGATTTTAAAATATGTGCCAGTTCAGCCTGGTTGCGTGAGTGTTGATGTTAGAAATCAGGCCTGGAGGCCAATGTTGGCAATCCAGCTTTGGGATAGAAAAGAGGGTCTCTGGACCCAGCTGCAGGTGGGAGCTCTTTTCCTATCCACCTGTAAGGGTGCCAGGATTGGAGGTGGGCAGAGACTTCTGGAGGGTGGTGGTTAGGGAGTTAGGGAGTTGATTGTGCTGTTGCTGTTTTTGTTAATGAAATTGACTTGATTCTGCCTTGCTTGTTAACGGTACAAGTTTTTCTCAGATCTGGGGAGATAGGTAGGGAGCCTGGGTCTGGGAAGAGGCTGCTTCTGTGCACACTTTCGCTCGCCCTGGGAAGGCCCTCCAGGCTTTCACAGTATAGGACTCAGTTCCCTCCAGTCCAACCCCCAGTCTCCCAGTTTAGCGGTGACTGGAAGCCTCAGGAAATCCACTCGAAAACCCCAAATTTCCCAGGTCTCCCAGATCTCCATTTTGGTCCCACTGCCAGCAACCCTAGCAGGTGGCTGAGTGAGCACATTTAGAGACAGAGCCTGCCTGGGGCTAGGGAGGTGGAGAAGCGGGGTTCTTCCTCACACTTCAGGGATTATCCCCCTTTTCTGGCCCCAGGGGGTGTGGGGGGTTGGGAGGGGCTGGACTATCATCTGGCTGCATCATTTATGGTTCCTCATTGTCCTTCATTCGGAAATGAAATGCCTTTGATCTTTTTCTCAGGTTGTAAACGGAATTGCCCGTCATTAAATATCCGGGGCCCCATCTGCTTGTCTCCCAGCATTTTTCTTTACAGCTGTTTGTCTCTTTTTACCATTGAATTTTTCCAAAAGGACTTTTATGACACCCCGTTCACACCCAGCCCTCCCTTTGCTGAGAGGCGCCTTTGGAAAATATCTAGAAGATATTCGTTTGATCGCAAACTAAAGGCTGTAAGGGACCCTGGAGGAGCCGATTTGGGTTTTGTTTTTCTTAAAAAAAAAAAAAAAAGAAGTGCTGGGGGGGGGAGGGGAGAGGCGCGAGGGCACCCAGAAGGGCCAGATTCTGACTTGCCCGCAGCCTCAGGATGACCCTTCCTCCTTTTGTGTTTAGCTAATGTTTACATCTCATAATTCATGCGCCACTGCGGAGAGTTTCGCGGAGGCCGCGAGGTTCGCGTCTCTGTGCGGGACCGGCTGCTTCTATTTCTAATAGAAGAAAAAGAGAATTGAAAACCTTGGAATCCCAAGGATGGACCCGCGGTGCCGTTTCCTGTTCCCAGAGTTCAAAAATCAGAACAAAACGAAATAAAACCAAAGCACTCAAACAACACCCCCAACGAAGAACACGCGGGAAGTAAGAGAACTGGAACATATCTGGGCCAAGAAGATCTGTCTGTCTTCTGTATATACCCTGTAGATCCGAATTTGTGTAAGGAATTTTGTGGTCACAAATTCGTATCTAGGGGAATATGTAGTTGACATAAACACTCCGCTCATTTTCTTTCCCCGAAGAAAAAAAAACCAATTTTTTTTTTTTTTTTTTCCTAAGTGAGGACCTTCCGGTGACGGAGGCGTGAAGACTCCTTCCTTCTTTTTTCTTCCCGCAACTGGTTAGAGATGAAGGAATCCTCTACCTGAAATCGCCCCATGCCTGCCCCTGGGAGCCTTGGCCCCCTTTCACTTCTCTTAACAGGGAAATGTTGGTGGTGGTATTTTTATTTTCTCCTCTCCTGCCAGCCCACCTAGTCTTTATTCTTGGCTCAGGGAGGCTTTCCTGAAAATCCGGGGGGAAAATGACGGTTGTCTTCAGCGAGCGAAGGCAAAGGAAATTCGCTTGCAAACGGATGCTGAGGTCGCCTTTCCGTTTGGGTTCGGAACAAGGTCCCCTGGAAATACGCAATTACCACGGGGTAGTTTTGTGCGCGGGGGGTCACCTCCGGGGATCCGATCCCCAGCATCGCAAGGAGGTTAGGTTTCTGGCGGCGGCGGAGGCGGTGGCACTGGCGGCAATTAGGACGTCTCCACCCCGTGGTTAGTATTGCTTCGATGGTTCTGGAATTAGCAAATTACTATTCAACGCGCTCTCAAAAGTTGCAGGTTTTGTACTCCAGCGCTCATGTTCAGTGTGGAAAACCAAGTCGTTTCCCCCGGCTTAGGCCGTGTGGGGTAAGGGGAGGAGGAAACTGGCGGGGGGAATAGACGGACTAACTGACACAGCCAAACTAATAGCTCAGCTAAATGCGATTTGGAAGGCGAGGTCTCCCCGAATTAGTGCATGAATTTCCTATCGATCCGCCCGCGGTTCCATTCATCTCTGCCAAGTTCCTCCGTGTGCACCCGCCCGCTGACGCCCAACGCCGCCTCCCTCCCCTCCCCCTCCCCATGCGGCTGCAGAGAAAAGACCCTCGCTCCGCGCCTCCCGCCCCCAAGTGGGACCCCCTGTCTAGGCAGGACCCCCCAGTCCGCCCCTGACTGTGCTCCGCACACAGACGAGGGGTGCACGGGCCCTGTCCCGTGGGGGAGGAGGGGAGAGGGGCCCACGGAAGGCAGAGAATGCTGGGCAGAGGGGAGGCAAGACAGGAGGGGCTCCATCGGGACCCCCAACTTCGGAGGGGAGCCCGGGGTTGCACTCTGCCCAGTGCCCCCACAGGCCCTCCGGCGGTAACCTGCTCTCCCTCCCTCCGATCGTGGAGAGCGCTGGGCCAGGAGGCGGCCGCCCCTCCGGAGCCTGTGTGGGTCCTGGGGGTGGGTGGGTGGGTGGGGAGGGGGCGAGGAGAAGGGGAAATAAGCCTCTTTGGCTGGAGTAGGGTCCGGGCGAGCAGATTTCCTTATCCGGGAATCACAGGCGCCCCGGCCATTGGCTCCCGGGATCACGTGGGGCCCTAACTTTGTTCACTTGACAGTAAGTAGGAGGGCTTTCGGAAACAGGAAAACGAGTCAGGGGTCGGAATAAATTTTAGTATATTTTGTGGGCAATTCCCAGAAATTAATGGCTATGAGTTCTTTTTTGATCAACTCAAACTATGTCGACCCCAAGTTCCCTCCGTGCGAGGAATATTCACAGAGCGATTACCTACCCAGCGACCCCTCGCCGGGGTACTACGCCGGCGGCCAGAGGCGAGAGAGCGGCTTCCAGCCGGAGGCGGGCTTCGCGCGGCGCGCGGCGTGCACGGTGCAGCGCTACGCGGCCTGCCGGGACCCCGGGCCCCCGCCGCCGCCGCCGCCGCCGCCGCCCCTGCCACCGCCCGGGCTGTCCCCTCGGGCTCCGGCGCCGCCGCCCTCGGGGGCCCTCCTCCCGGAGCCCGGCCAGCGCTGCGAGGCGGCCAGCAGCAGCCCCCCGCCGCCTCCCTGCGCCCAGAACCCCCTGCACCCCAGCCCGTCCCGCTCCGCGTGCAAAGAGCCCGTCGTCTACCCCTGGATGCGCAAAGTCCACGTGAGCACGGGTGAGTGCGTGGGCGCCCCGGCCCCCTCCCACCCCGGCGCTTTGTGCCGAAGGGACCCGGGCGGCACGGGGGTGCGGTGGGGGGGAGCCGGGGGAAGCCAGTTGTCCCCGCTCTAAACTCTCCATTGCCGAGATTTACGGTCGCCTGTTTACAGAGCCACAGAATTACATCCCCCATAAATTTTTATGGCCTGGTGGGCCCTGCGCCTTTGAAGGCGGTTCTCCATCCTCTTTGCCAGGCTCACCAGCGACTTTTTCGCCAGGGAGACGCAGCCTCTGTGAAGTGGGGCGTTGGGGAGGAGGGGTGGGAGGTGGGAGAGAAGGAGGAAGGGGTCATCTGTATTTAAGCGGAAAGTTGAGCTAACTCCCACTATTTATTTTTCCTTTTCTTTTCTCGAGTCTGGCTCCTTGGCTCAAGAAGTGGGCAAAAGTTTTTACTGGGGGCAGGCACTGCTTGGAATCTGAGCAGAGAGGGTGGGAACTAGCAGAAGAAAGGTTTAGGGAAGCCCTCCTCCCCTTTCACCCCGCATTCTCCCATCCCGGGCCCCAGGCCAAGGGGGGGGGAGAGGAGAGATTAAAACCTTGCGAAGATCCCTCACTCCCGCCCCCCCTTCTCGAGATAGGCAAACAACAACATCGAAATAACACAACTGTCCAAAACTTCGAGGTCCCTGTCTCTTCCTGGGGTCCCTCTTTCTTCCCCTTGCGTCCCCATCCCCCTCCGCAGGAAGAAGAGGTGGCGGGAGAAGGAGGGAGGGAGGAGATACTATGTTAGCTGGAAGAAAGGGCTCTCCCTCCTCCCTTTCAGGGCAATAAAACTTTCTCTTTCTCCTTCTCTCTGTGTGTGTCCAGTAAACCCCAATTACACCGGCGGGGAGCCCAAGCGCTCTCGGACCGCCTACACTCGCCAGCAGGTCCTGGAGCTGGAGAAGGAGTTCCACTACAACCGCTACCTGACGCGGCGCCGCAGGGTGGAGATCGCCCACGCGCTCTGCCTCTCCGAGCGCCAGATCAAGATCTGGTTCCAGAACCGGCGCATGAAGTGGAAAAAAGACCACAAGTTGCCCAACACCAAGATCCGCTCGGGTGGCACGGCAGGCGCGGCGGGAGGGGCCCCAGGCCGACCCAACGGAGGCCCCCCGGCGCTCTAGTGCTCCCCGCGAGGGGGTCTCGAACCGGGGACGGGGGTGGGTGGCGAGCGCCGGGAACAGGCGGGAGATGCGGGAGGGGGCCCTGGGGCCTGGGCCCGGAAAAGCCTACCTGCCCTCCACCCCCCACTTTATCTATTTACACGAATAAACGCAGAGGAGGGGGAGGGGCTTTATTTATAGAAATGACAATAGGGAGCCGGGTGAGGCCCCCCCAAAGCAAGGCACAAGTCTCTTGCTTTCTTCCTTAAAAAAAAAAAAAAAAAAAGAAGAAGAAGAAGGAAGAAGGAGGAAGAAGGAGGAAAAAGACAGAAAGAGAAATAGGAGGAGGCTGCACTCCTCGTTTTCAGCTTTGGCGAAGATGGATCCACGTTTCACCTTTAATCACGCCAGACCCAGGCCCATCCGTCTTGTTTACTCTGCCGAGGAGAGGCCGGGCCTCGGCGGCGACCATTACCTCGACACCCGGCTAACAAATGAGGCCCGGCTCCGCCGCCGCCTCTGCTGCTGCCGCTGCTGGAAGACAGCCTGGATTTTCTTTCTTTGTCCCCCATTCCTGACACCCAGCGAAAGCACCCTCTGACTGCCAGATAGCGCAATGTTTTGGCCACGGTAACAAACACACACATACCACCTCCTCCCCCTCCATGCCCCTTCGCGGGGACACTGACTGCTCACCTCCTTCCACTGCTGGGGCTGGGCCTGGGGGTGGGGGCAGCTGAAAGGGGACAAGTGGAGGCGCAGGCGCCCTTGGAAACGCAAGAGCGTGCAGGGAAATTGAGTCCAAGTAAAACAAGAGCCCCGGAGACCCGGGAGGGTCTTTCTCTGGAAGGTCAAGCCATTCCTGGCAGGGTGAGGGGCGAGCTGAGTTCTGCGAGCTGGGCACAACCCTCTGGCCAGTCTAGACTTGTACAAAGGAGACCTGCTCTCCTAGGCTGAAATTGAATGTGAAACTAGGACATAAAACCTTGCGCCCCTCCCGGTCTGGGAGATAATGTTACAGAGACCTCTCCCATAGTTTATCATTGTTGCGTTGATGATGATGATGATGATTATTAATTATTATTATTATTTGATGTCCTGTGCGTCTTATTCTCTTCCTGACATTCCAAACCAGGCCCCTTCCTAGTTTTGGGGCCGTCTGAGTCTAGAACCCTTCGTTGGCGTGAAATTTTGTGTCCTGTACAGAGTGACAATAGAAATAAATGTTTGGTTTCTTGTGACCAGCACAGCGTGTTTTGTTGAAGCCTTGATCTAAAAATGCAAATGCCACCCAGCCTCTGTTTTAAGCACCCCAGTCCCATTCAGCCTCACATTGTATGTGGTTGAGGATTTTTTTTTCCAAAGGGTCCAATGGGAATTTCTATCTCTGAGGACTCCAGATTGTGGTAGCTGGTTTGTTTTCCTTTTGGGGTGGGTGTGTTCTGTTTGGGGTTTTAAATTTTTCCCTCTCTAGTCCAAAAATGGTTTGAAAGAACTGGGAGGGTTGACTCCAATCCCTAATGGGGGGAAACTGTTTCATTGTAGCACACAAGAGGTTTAAGTACGGCAAAGCCTTTCATATCGTGATTTATTTGTCATAAGCAAATAAAATGCAGTTAAGCTGTCTCCTTCTAGACAGACGGCTCTTTGCTTATTAAAGTTCCGAGAGAGGATAGCGAAAGGCCGGCCTCTTTCCTCCAGCGTAAGAAGGTATCGTTTTCCTCTGAGGTGTTTAAGGCTTTAATGAGTCTAATTTTTTGCACAGATGTTTCTGGGTGTTTGCAGGTTTTCAGAGTATTTTTATATTACAAAGGAGCTAGCCGGTGCCATAGCTCAAACTCTGACAAGCAAATAGATAATCAAGAAGACAAATGGCCTCTTTTGTGAAGCCCTGCTCCTGTATTAATTTTCATTTTCTTTCTCATAGAAAGTATCGAAAGTATGACTGGGGACCAAATAGCTTTCTGTCTCGGAGGTCCCAGTCGCCCCTAGAATGGAGTGGGGGAAGGGGGAAGGGGATGCGGGTGACCCTCAGAAGCTCTGTCAGGCTTGGGTTTCGTTTGTAAGGCACCCAGAGAAGTTCTAAGGTCTAGGGGCTCCAGTGTGGGGTCTCTTGTTCTGCGGTGGCCCAAGGTACAGCCACCGGCCTCCAAAAAGCTCGGGGCTCGGGAGAGCGTATACCATTAAAAGTTGTTGTTGTTGTTGTTGTTTGTCCCAATCTCCCTTCAGAAAATAAAAATAGCAAATTCCACCCCCACATCTTATTATTTCTTTGGTCTTCCTCAGTTTGCAGCGCCCGTGAGTTTGAGGCGGGGTAGGGACCGGGAACAGACAGGCCCGGAGTCCACAGCTCAACTAAACTGCCGGTTTAAATGCTGCAGGGAGACTCATAAAAAATCTCCCGGCCTTGGAGGATGAGAGCGGCCAGCTTAGTTTTGGTCAATCGCGGTGTGATGTTTAGCTGCCAGGGGAGGTGGCCACCCTGAGCAGAGGGGGAAAATACTTCTTAAAGAGCATATGCCCCCCCTAGGAATGCCTCTATAGAACCAAATCAAAGCTGCTCCTTGGAAGGTATGAATAGAATAAAAAAAAGATTTCTATGGAGCTTAAAGTTCACAGCCATTCTGTGTAGACAAGAGCTAAGAAAAATGTGAGAATTATACAGAAAACCATTAATCACTTCTTTTCTTTAAATACGTATCCTCTCTCCTTTGTTATTATTCAACAGCAAATCTCCGCAGACCGGCTGCTGGGGGAAAAAAGTGTTAGCCATCTCTCCCGGATCTGCGAGGGGGAAAAAAATTTGGAACCATAAAGTTGAAAACTTTTTTCTCTCAGTTTGGAAGAAGCCCTTCATCATGAATGGGATGCGAGGAGTTCGGGCTGGAGGAGATGAGAGGCGCAAAGGTAACAAAGCCCCTGCCTGGGCTGGCTTTTTTTTTTTAATCGTTTTACGAGCTCTTTTTTTACAAGGGAAAGAAGAAACACTCTCTTGCCTCCTTCTTTTTCTTTTTCAACTCTCTTTGCGGGGGGTTTTATGGTGGACGCTTGGTCAGGTTTGTTGCCTTTTATGATGACGGATGCTTGGGTCAGAGGGAGAGAGAGGCCCGGACACCTGGAGAGTGTTTGAACTGCTGGGGACTGAGGTGTCAAGGCCCCTGAAGAACCCCAGAGAAGGTTGTGTGTGGGGCAGCCCCAACGTGCTTTCCTGGTTTGGGAAAATGCAGGCGGGCCTGGGGAGCCTCCTGCATGTGTGCCTGTGTGTGTATCGACACGCACATGTGGCCCGCGTGTTCCGCGACTCTGCTGGTCTGCACTAGGGGCTTGTGTCCCATATGTCTGTTTACCGGTGGGATGTTGCCACGGCTGCCTTCTAGAAAAATCGAATGCAGTTCTTGGATGTAATGCCCCAGCCTTGGACTGGGATATAGATGGAAGTCGTTCGTTTTTTTTCTTTGTGTGTCTAGCTTGGGATTTTAGACAAATAGTCACAGCTCTGGAGCAGGAAACTGCTCCATTCTCAGGCGGGGTTCCTTGCCGAGGAATCTTCCTCTTCGACTCTGCCCCCCTCCCCTTCTTCCTGGAGGTTCAGTGTCGGTTTGGTTTCATTTTGCTCTCTTGGTTTGGGGGCTCCGTCTCCCCCCTCTGGGGCCCTGCTTCTGAGGGTGAGCGAGCCAGTGGGCTCTGCCTCAGCCCTGAATGTGCTGGCCCCTTTTCCCGGGGGCTCGCTGAGCGTTTGGAAGGAGGAGGCTGGCAGGAAAGAGTTCATGGAGAGGCCATGTTTTCTAGGCGATTAGCTCAGTATTAGAGCCACAAAATGACCTCGGAAGCCCCTTGACCTCTGGGAGACCGGACATTGTGCTGGCTCTTTGGTCCTGCCCAGGAGGAAAAGTCACACCTCCTCTGCAAGGGCTCCTTGGGCTGTTGGGTGCCCATCTTGTTCACCCCTCTGTAGCCCCCAACCCCTTCTTTGCCATTTTGGAATTTCTGGGTTGTCTTCCTATTGTTGCCCATTGGGGAGAGTAGGAGTCACATTTGTAGCGTGAGAACAGCTGGGGGGGGGGGCTGGTCTCTCTGTGCAGAGAGCCTTTCCTTAGCCAGGCCCATCCATGCCCAGTTTATCCCTCCTTCGTTCCTATTTTGCTGGGAGGGAGCTGAGGGAAGAAAGACAAAGAGAGGCCACAGGAGATGTCCACAGGCCTCGGAGGGCTGGGGGAACAAGCCCCTGGGTCCTAAGGAGAGAGATGGCTCCCCTCATGAGCTGTCCCTTGAAGGTTACTGTATCTCAAAGTCTAATATCCAAATCCACAGCCTCTCAACCTGCTTTTCTGAAGTTCCTTTGTTTGGGAAGCTATTCCTATAACCACTTTCACCCCCTTGCTGTAATCCCCAATCCCACTCTAGCTACTCACAGAGCCCACGGAGTGCCTCCTCACCCGAGGAGCAAGAGGGAGGCGAGCAGATCAGTGCAGGGTGTTCTGACCATTTCCAGGGATAGCTCCGCCACGTTAAAATGAAAGTTTCCAGCAACTTCTAATTTTCAGGGGTGGGTGGAGATTTTGCTGAGAAGTGAACGCTGAACATAGAGCCTTTCCAAATCTATGTTTTGCTTGCTGTATCTCAGATATCCACACTAGCAACTACCCTTTTAGGAGGAGATAGAGATAGAGAGAGAGATAGACAGATAGAGTCACTGTCCAGCTGGGAAGGGGAAATGCTCCGTTTGGGTTAAGACTAGGAGAGACAGAGCCTTGCTGGGGTGTGTTTGGAATGTTGGTTTGCACTTTGTAAATTGTCTCCTGTAATTTAGGGACTGTGTCTCAGGCAAGAAAGAAATGGTGTTGGTTGGTATCCCCTGCTTTGTCCCTGGGTGGCATGATAAATGCAGGGGGCAAGGCCTCAGGAAGGAGAGGAAGTGAGCAGAAAGGTGAGCTGGGTTTCTCCTAGACTGAAAATATTTGGGGTTCAGGAGAGATGAGTCCCCATTATTCATCAGGGCAGATACCAACTGTGGGCCTTCTATAGACCCAGATAAGATAGATCTAGTCACCTGAGATTTTACAAGCTTCGTTCTGCAATGTGAGGATTAGGGGGTCACTAATGTGGAAAAGCAGGAAAACAATGGAAAGGGAAGGTTGGGGTTTATTCAAGGATTTCAGCCTCACAGGAGGGAATGTCAAGATCTTCGCTTTCCCTCACTCCCAGCCCATTGGGCTCACCTTTTACATTTCTAGCGGCCATCCCTAGTCCTTCTGATCTTTGACATCTCTTCCCTCCAGGCCCCGGGCCCTCCCCACCTCCCCACCTCCCTCCTACTTCCCCGGGCCTAGGGTAGCCCCAGTGCCCGTGGTGGGTCTCCCTGGGAAGAGACCAGGGAGGGGGTCTGGTTGGAAAATGTAGTGGGGAAGTTTCCCAGTGTGAGTTGAGCGCTGACGGATTTGTGATCGGCCATAAAACCGGCGCGTTCAGATTCGTAAATCAATCTCGTCTTTCTCACAGTATAAACGTTCGCTTTATCGGCAGCAAGAAAGCGCTCAGCTCGCGCTTGGCGCTTGTTTATTTGAACATGGACATTCCCAGGATCCGAAAAAAGTGTGGGCATTTTAACAGAACCTGCCCGACATGCCTTCGTGTCATTTTGCTGTTCTTTTTCTTGTCCTTAAATTTTTTTTTTTTTTCAATTTCAGAGATTGCCGCCTTCCCAGGCTTCTCTCTTGTTCGCTCATATTTTTCTTTTAGACTTTAGAGGGGAGTTTTCTTTGGGAGACCGTTTTAATGGATTTGTGGTCAGGACCTTGCAGGGAGTTGCTGGAGCCGGGCGCAGGGCCTACGTTGGGAGCAGGCTGAATTCAATACCAGGCTGTGTTTTGTATCTGGACAATCAAAGCTGACTGCCCCCCTACAGAGTCTAGGCCCCTGTGGCGCCCCAGCCCTGCATGGGGAGCAGGATTCTGAGGAGGTCAGGCGGCCCCAGTGCCTTCTGCAGGGTCTGGGAAGCCACCACAGTGGAACCCGGCCGAGGCTGTTTCTCTGGGGGTTGTTAACGCATCGGGATCCCCAGCCTTCTCCCACTGAGTTGCTTTCAGTTCAGACCCCTCCAAACAAACCCACAGCAATCCCGAAGCTCCAAGCTTCCCTCCTCTAAACCGCGTTTGTTCTTCCTGTGTCCTGCCTCCCCACCTCCCCGCCTCCCCGTGGCTGTGGCCGGGCTGCCCCCAGAGCTGCTGAAGATAAGGCTGGGACTGTGCGGGCGGCTGCCGCAAGGAGCATCTTCAGGAATATCTTTTTCACTCCCCTTTGCACCCCCAGCCCACATTGTGGCCAAGAATTTTGATTCTGGTTGTCACTGGGCTGCTTATTCTGGGGCTGAGCTGTATGTGAAGGTTTGGGAGATGTTTGGTTTGGTTTGGTTTATATCTGAGAAGAAGGCTCATGTACGTTTCCTTCTCTGGGCCTAGGAAACAGATTTCTCCTGTCATCCCCGGTGTTCAGCCCTTTAATATGCACCCCCCCCCCCAATCCTTTCCCATTGATCAGTCTCCATTGTCGATTGGAAGCTGACTAAGTGTCAGGGTACTAACACCTGGGAAATAGAGACTCGGGGCTGCCAGGCGGACTTCAAAGCCCCTTTCTTTCTTTTCCCTCTCCTCCCCTCCAGTTCAAATCTCCAGCTGTCTTCACTGGAGTTGGGGGTGGGGGGACTGAGACCGGGTGTGACATAGGTAGAGAGAGGCTGAGTATCCGTGTCTTTTGTGTAGAAACCTCAGGCTGGGTCTTTGTCTCTAGAGCCTACTCTCAGTCCGTCAGTAGAATTGGGTTCCCAGTAATAGTAACACCACAAATGAAGAAAGTCCCCCTTGCGGTTATTCCTAACTCTGGAAGTCTCAGAGTCACCTCTTCACCCTATCCCTTTCCTGCCCCTACAAAAGGTACTGCAAACGCTCAAAAAGAGAGTGAAAGCCAGAACCCCCCTCTTTATACGTGTATAACATGGACTTATGAAGGGCTTCTTTTGAAGTCGGTCCCTTTAGAAATAGTATTGATTATTTAGGAAGCAGGGGAGTGGGTCCCACTCAAATCCGTGTCCTAAGAGCGAGGGAGAGAATGGAGTTGGAGGAATCTTAATCTTCGGGGATGCGGAGAGAAGAACTGGAAGCTGAGAAATCCAGGGGCTTGAAGAAGGGCTCGCGCCCACCCCACCCCCACCCCAGACGCCCCTGCAGACTAGTTCTGCACCTCCATGAACTAAGCAGAAGCAAGAGGAGAAGGGAGAGAGGAGAGGTGGGCTGTGGGTAAGTGTGTATCTGGGGGTCGGTTAGGGAGCTGTAGATACAGTGGGTATAGATGTGACTCTGGGAGAAAGAGGGAGAACTCGCTACTATTCCATTGGTGGATTAAGGGGGAACCCACCTATTTTGCAGGAAAATTTCTCCTCCTGAAGGGGAAGGTCATAGTGGTCCTTTGAGCCTGAAATCTAGAGACCCCCTTCCCCCTCCTGGTCACGTGATTCATTAAATAATTAATGCCGAGGTTGCAGAATAGATATGTATTCGTCAGGAAAATCGCGGGCTCGGGCTCCCTGTTTCTGACGTGCAATTCAACTGTCCTTTGAAAAACAAGCCTGTACCCCGAGAAAAAAAAAGAGAGGGGGAGAGAGAGGGAGAGAGAGAGAAAAAGAGAGGGAGGCAGCAATAAAACAGCCCCGCAGCCGGAGCCACATCGCGGGCTGGGGTATTGTAAGTAGAAGGGATTTCTCACTACCTACTGCGTCTTCTATGTCCATGTAAATTTATTGTTTGTTATTAATGTTATTGTCGTAAACTGTGACAAATAGCCATCTTCATTTCCTGCCATTTCTCTTCACACGGTGCTGTGTGTTTATACCCGTTGAGGCATTGCATAGAGATTTTAGGAATATTCCTCTTCTCTCTCTCTCTCTCCTTCTCCTCCAACCTTTTTCTTGATTTATAGCAATATGGGTGTCAGTTTCTCGGCCGGCATGCCAGCCATTGTGTGTGTGTGTGTGTGCGCGCGTGTGTGCGCGCGTCTGCGTGTGTTTGTGAGCGAGTTGTGTTGTTTATGGCCATGTCTTCGATAAATCATTTCTCACGGAAAATGATGTGGAAGCGGGGCTATTTTTGCAGCCGGGAGAGAGTGACTCTTGGAGGCACTTCCTTTCTGCTCTGCTCCCAGGAGTTGGTTATTTCAGACGATTTACAGTCATATATCAGCAGTTAATATGAAAGCTCTATAGCTGGAAGTCTTAAATTACAACATCCGTGATTATCAATTAAGGCAAGATCTGTATAAATTTGGTAAACCAGAAATGCCTCATTGGCATATAAACCCAGTCAAAGACCACAACCTAATACGAAAATTATATTTGCGAGCCTGAGAGAACCAACATCCCTGCAGCAGCAGCAGACAGAGTTTCATTTTTCAGCGGGTCTCCCTCCAGGAGTTTGGCTGCTTCCACTGGAGCCTGGGGGAAAGAACCCAACTCTGAAGGCAGAAGGAGCCTGGGGCTAGAGAGGTGGAGGCGTGGGAAGAAATGACTGGAATTGAAGGCAAAGGTTTTTGTCATCGACAGGGAGCAGATTGCAGTCCTATGCAACTGGAAAGGAGCTGGACAGATTCAGCTATAGTATCAAAGCTTAACCCGTAGGACTGATGCGTATGGCAGTGTTTAGGGTGGAGAAGGAGCTGCCCAAATTGGGGGAGACAATGAAGGCAGAGGGTGAAGGGCAGGGAGAGAAGCTAACAGCCTTGGCTCCCCACCCTCCTGGTTAACAAAACAAGGAAATGAATTCACACCCCAGTAGCCTTCCTTCAACCTCCTGAAACAAAGAAAGTTTCCTCAGCAGCGAGGGACTATTTATGTTTGGGGCTAAAGCTGGGAGAAGTTCTCTTAAGTTTTTCTATTATAGAAAAAACTGTTCCAGGAATCAGGGGTCCTAGAAAGTTGGAGGCTGTCCCAGGACATGAAGTGTGTTCCTCTCCCTAAGCCCCCATCCAAAGAGGAAGCAAATAGGGTGCAGATTGGGAGGGGGAGAGCTGGCAACTTCCCCCTGGGGTTTCATGTGGAGGTCTCAGTCCCTTCCCCCTCAGGGAAGAGTCTGCTGGTCAAGATCAAGGCCAGAGGTGGCTTCTGGGGACATGCTGCGCTGTGCCCCAAAGTTTTGATGGATGAGGGGCAGAGAGCCAGAGCTTTTGCCAAGTCCGATCTGGGCTGCTGGCTTTTTCTTCCTTGGCTGGAGCCAGGCCAACTGACTTTATAGCCACTATTATCTGTGATATTTAACTCTGCCTGCTAGTGTAAACCTTTGAGTAGGAGAATTAGAGGGACACGGCTCCCAGGTGCTAATTATTCATGGCATCAGTAGCGGGGTGGTGGCTTGGGCCCTGGTGGTTGAGCATCCCAGACGAGCTCCCACATTCTGCTCCAAGGAGGTACTGAGCCCCATCCATGTTAACAGGCAGGGGTGGGGGTGTGTGTGTGAAGCCCAGTTTGCGAGTCTGGGTTGAAAAGGGTTGAGGGAGAAAGGGAAGGAGAGGAACAGGACCCTAGGCTAGGATGGGTAGGGGCATGACCTGGCCTGAATAAAAGGAATTGGATGGAGTCTGGACTCTCAGGCAGCTTTGACAAGGCTGGAGACCATAGGGAGGGCTGAAAGGCTGGGGGAGGCAGCAGAGACCTGAGGGATGGGGCGCCAAGCCTTTCACACCTTTCACCCTTCAGCGTTGGAGACCCCCCACCCCCAACATACCGTACACAGCGTGTGGGAGGCGAGCGTTTGTGTTTCCCTCACCTGGGAAGGGGAGGGGTGTACATATGGAAAGGGTGAGTTCACCCACGAACCAGTGCTCCAGAATTTAGGTCAAAGTCTTGGAATCCCTGACAAAGTAAGGAAGGATTACTTCTTTCTTAAACAGGAGGAGGAACATGAAGGAGAAAGAAGCCAGTAGAATCCGTTGAATCGTATTCGGTGACTTGTGAATTCAGCCTGTTTGGGAGGATGGGAACAAAAGGTGGTGGCTGAGGGATCTGCTCTTTGGGACAGGCTGCAGCTGGGAGACCTGGGAGCCAGTCCCACAGGCCCCTCCACCTGTATCTCCAGCTCCTCCCCCCCCCCCCCCCCCCCCCCCCCCCCCCCCCCCCCCCCCCCCCCCCCCCCCCCCCCCCCCCCCCCCGCCTCCCCACCCCCTCGCCCCCTGCTGCCTTTGCCTCTGACCTGGATGTCTGATCCCCTTTTCCTCCCCATTCTCAGCCTCCTTCAGGTCTTTGTCTCTTGACTCTGGGGATACCCTTCTCCTCCCCAGGCCCTAACACAGACTCTTCCTTAGGAGACAAAAGCAGGGGGACTGTCCCTTTGCACCGTTATTTTGTAGTTGCTGGCCCCTCACTAAATCTTCCTACGTGAGGCCTGATGCCCTCCATCAGGCATATAGGCCTCACGTTATCAAGTTTCAAAAGACTTTTTATTTCTAAATAGATACATTTGGTTCATTTAGCCATGAAGCACTTAGCCTCTGGCCAGTGACACACACACACACACACACACGCACACACGCACACACACACACACACACACACAACAGGCTTTTGGGCTGTTCAGGGGATGGGGGAGAATGCATTTGATGGAAGGGGCTTTAGGAAAGCTACTGGCTATCTTCTCCCCAGACTCTGCTGGTGTCCACTCTCTCTAATTATAGTGTTTCCCCTGTGTCTTCGAGAAGCTGCCAGTGCTTTAATGACCAGAGGAGTTGGACAGACCGATGAGGAGAGAGAGGATGAAGGAAAAAGAGGGGACCCCAGAGAGAGAACAAGCAGCAGGATCTCTCTCCGAGGTGGGAGACCCAAGGAGAGGATTACAGAGAGCCTGGAGACAAAGACCAGTCAGGGAGGCAGGGCGGCTGCCCTGGAAGAATGAGCCCCACAACTTGGATGTTCTCTCTCTCTCTCTCCCTCTCCCTCTCCCCTTCAGTGAGAAGGGAAGTGGAAAGGAAACCACTCACTGTGCCCCCTACCCTGTAGATGAAAATGTCACCATGACAGAAGAGTGGGTTTTCCCCAAAGAGCCAAAGGGCTCCCGTTGTAGCAGAGGGGCCGCCTAATAAGCGATCCCAGCAGTGAGATGCTCCTAAATCCTTCTATAGGTTCCATTCAAATTCACTCAGGTCACAGAGAGAGACACAGCGTGAGAAGACAAAGGGGCTGTGAGAAAGGAGCGACAGAGACAACAGAGATGGTTGAGAGAGAGACTGAGAAAGAGCCCGACCCCCTTGGGGGGCAGCACAGAGGAGACAGGGCTTCAGGGCCTGGAAGCTCCTCCAAACTCCATGCTTTCTTCCAGGCAGCTGCCCAAAGCCGAGGCCATCCCAGAAGCCAGTGCCTCTTAGTAGGCCCTCAGGGGTGCTACGTCAGGTGTGAGGCAGCTGGGGCAGAAACCAAAGTGTCAGGGAATGGCCACGACGTCTTGGGTACTTCAGTCTCCTCTTCTACTACAACATCAGTAACGTACTGATTGGACTGTCCCAAATCAGAATTCCACCACGGGTGGGAGGGTTGGGGCCAGTCTCTGGCACTCGGATCCTGGGAGCTTTCTTTGGCCTCTCTTCCACCTCCTGGGCTTGGTCTCTTCCTTCCCTCTTTAGGGACCCGGAGAAGTTGCTCTCCCGGCCGCCTGAGAACTTTCCCTTTCACTCCCAATCCACATCCCTTAGTTTGAATCCCCAGCCTGAACAAACGGATGCTACCCTCACTAATCGCCTCCCTCCCCATCTTTTAGGAAAGACAAGGGGAAAGGGGAAAGAAAGTTCCTACCAGCCTAAGCAGCTTTAAAAAAACTCCGGGAAAATTGGAAAACGCAAACCTTTGTGGCCTCTCCTTTCTCTCCCTGCCTCATCCCCTAGCCGCTGCTCTGCTCCTTCCACTGAGCAACCCCCCTCCACTCATCCTCCCGTCCCGTCCTGCCCAGAGCTCTCTCCGCTTCCCCTCCCTGCTCGCCGGGCCGGACATATGGAACCCATTTCGCTGGTGACATTGAAGAGCCGCCGTGCGCCCGCCTTCCGCCATGGCGCCCCCGGCGCTCCCGCGCTTCGCGGCGCCCCCGCCAGTCGCGGCTCCCCTCGCCTGGCAACTTGGCCGGCGCTCAGAGCCGCGACCCCAGCTCGGTGCCTGGCCGGCCCAGCGAAGGGGGACCCCCGGCTTCTGCGGAGAGGGGCGCCCCGAGTGAAGACCCTGCGCGCCCCGCCGCCCCGCAGCTTCGAAGGCCGAACAAAGCCGGGGGCGGGGGCGGGGGCGGGGTGCGCGCTTCCGGGCCTCTCCCCGCCAGGCCCGCCGCGGCCCCGGCCGGAATGACCGCGATGCGGCCGGGGGAGCCCCAGCTGGGGCCGAGGGACCCGGGCCTGGCCGTTGGCTCCCGCGTGCGCCCCGCTCCCGGCCACTCGCTGCGGCCCGAGCCCTAAGCGAGACGCACAGGTAAGTGTGGGTGCTGAGCTGCCGGCGCGCAGGGCAGGGCTTGGGGTGGGGAGCGGGGGGTGGCTGAGACCCCTGACCCCAGGCCTCCCTCTTGGATCAGCAGAGAGGCTGGATCCGAACCATGGAAGACAGAGATGAGGGCACCTGAAGAGTCGATGGGGACGGGGGCGAGTAGAGGGAGCCTGGTGTGCAGGCCGTGCGTATGGGTGTGTGGGCTGGAGCGGTTCTGGGATGGGCAGCTCTCCCCCTCAGCAAGGCTGGTGGAGGCTGCGGCGGGTTTTCCATAGGAGCTGGGAGCTGGGGGTCGTAAGGGGCATCTGCTGGGGCAGGGGCACACCGCCTGGCCCTCCTCCCTCGGTCCAGCTGTCAGCATGGCCTAACTTTTAGCACCTCGCGGGTTATTTGAAGCTGGAACTACAAGGGGTTGCGCTGAGCTGGGTGTTAAATTGAGAAGGTAGGAGAGGGGGGTGATTTATGGCTTCAGAGGAGCTGTGTTTACTCCCCCTGCCTGCTCTGGAAACCAAAAACCAAACAGAGCAGAGGTGGGAGAAGCCCCTCGCCTTGGAGTGGGAGGCAATGCCAGGTTGATTCGCTGGGATTTATTTTCCCAGATGTGGGGAGATGGTGGGAACCGCTTTGCAGGCGCAGGCTGTGCTGGGTCCGTGTGAGGTGCAGAGAGAGTGTGCCAGCATGCACACGTGTAGGTGTGTTTGTGTGTAGTTGGGTTGAGGTTCGTCCTGCGCAGCGTGGCTCTGTGAGTGGGCACACAGGGAACCAGGAAGGAGACTGGATGTTCTCCGGTCCTGGTACCCTGGGATGGGATAGCTGTGGGTACACTTTGCTGCCCGGTGCCCTCGCCATGGGGTACTGCTTGGTGTCGCCTGTGTTTTCTTTCGTCCCGCGGACACATGCCACAGAGTCCACTTGGCCTGGCCCCTCTGTCCCACCCACACCACCTGATCTTCACTTTGAACCTTTACCTTTGCTGTGGGAGGCTAAGGAATTAGTGAGCATAACTGTGTGGGAAGGGGAGAGAGAGGAGAAAAAGGTCTGAGGTAGTCGGGGAGATTGGTGGTGTGAGGCTGGGCTTTGGCAGGCTTGGGTTCCCCCGTTGCTGCTCAAACTCCCCTGAAGTCCCTGCTGGGGGGAGGGGGCAGGGGAGCCCAAAGAGGAACAGAGCAAGGGAGCCGTGCAGGATGATGGGGGTGGGGAGAAAAATGTTTTGACCCCCAGATAGTTATTTCCGCAGGCCAACTGGTGGCTCTTGCATTTCTATCCAGACGCCTGGCTTTGCCTGGAAATTGTTTTGCATTAAATTTTCTCAGCCGCAGAATTATCTTTCCTCGCCTCCAGCTAAACTTGCATTTTTCCACCAGACACTTGGGCCCCACACCAATGAAATCTGAGAGGAAGCGGCTGGGCCCTAAGTGGCCATAATTTAATTGATTTTATCATAAATCATCAACTTGATGAAGAACCCGAGGTTTCAGTGAAGTAAATTGATATTAATGGGAGTTTCTTGAAATGCAAACTCGCTGTATTGTTGGGGCATCTTGAGCTGTGGAGAAGGATTATGGGTGTCCCAAGAGCAGGGAGCCTGGCCCTGGAGCCTGGCACAGCTTTAGCGGGTAGAGGAAGAAAGCCGAGAGGGCAGCTGCAGGCAGACTGATTTCTGGGGAGGAGGCAGGCAGGGAAGGAACTTTGTGGGGAGAGAGGAGAGTCTGGCGCTGTAAACCCTGCGAGCCGGCTTGGGAACATGGATCTCCAACTCAGGGGAGGCAGGAGGGAAGCTGGTAGGTGTGTGGGCACAGTAGGGGGTCGGGTGAGAAGGCCAGGCTGGTACAATGGGTGCATTGACTCCTGGTTAAAAATTGCCAGGTTGAAGCCTTCCTTCTCTAATTATACAAATTAATTATTTACTGCTCAGGTTCCTGTGTCCAAAAACAGCACTTTTGACTTGGTGATGAAGGTGGAGAATAACTGGCCCCTCTACACACTCACAGAGGAGCCGTGAAAGCCAATGCACGAGCCTCTATGGGGGCAAGAAGGACCAGGAGTGGGGTTGGTGTTCAGTAGTGGGGGTGCAAGCATTTAAATCCCCAAAGGAAATATCCTGTGTATGGCCGCGTTGGTGCCAGTTATTGTCTGAACTCAGTTTATTAATACTGCTTAGTGTTGCTGACTTTTACATCAGCACACAGAGAACCACAAACTCTCAGGCCAAAAAAGGGGCCTCGACCGTTTAGCCCAACCCCTCCCTTTCACACACTTGCTCTGACTTTGTAGAGCGGGGTGCTGAGGAGCAGGGAGTGCTGTGTTTCAGCTCACACAGCCACTCTAGAGCACCTAGAATCCGAGCCTCCGGACTCTCAAGCCTATTCCATGGACAACTGTTGATGAATCACCTCCCCTCTTTGGGCCTCAGTTTTTCTATGTGTAACAATGGCAATGGTGGGCAGGAAAATCCCTGAGTTGTCCCCATTCTGGACGTGAGTACCTCTCTAGTGCTTGGGAGCAGCTCCCTTGTGTGTCCTGAGGTTTTGTGGGCGTCTGGGTACAGAAGTTACTGCGTGTGTCTTTGCAATATATAGGGAGTTTGTACCTGCCCAGAGCAGTGCATGGTGGTGCAGACTGGCTCTAGGAAATCCACTGGAATCTGGATCACTCCTCCTCCTGAGGGTTGGAGGAGAAGCCCAGGTCTCCAGGAGCAATGGAGGTAGAGGGCAGTAGAAAGGGGCTTGCACGCTGGATTGGGCTGGGGTTGGTGTCTGGAGCAGGGCTAAGAAGAAGGACTCAGCCACTCAGAGTACTCTCCCTGCCAGGAACCGGCGGCTGAGGCTGGAGTTGTTCAGAATGCAGTTCTTAAAGTCCTTCCTATCCTACCAGGGACTGAATTGTGCTTTCAGAATTTAGATTCCATGATGGCAGGTCACTCGCCCCCACAGCCTCACCCTGACCCTTGGGCCTTTGAACCCTCTCTTCCTGGGAGAGGGCATACATGGGGTGCCCCAACCCTATACCAGGTCTCCTTCCAGGATATCCAAGGACAGGAGGCCTGAAAGGTGGGTGATGCCCCTCCCCACCTCTTGCTCTTATTTCCCATCTCTTCTCCCAACTGGGGAGCAAAGAAAATTCAAATGGCAAGGCGGGGGCGGGGGGTGGTGTGGTGTGTGTGTCTCAGAAGTTGCATGATTGTTAGAAGGAAGATTTCTTGCAGGATCAGGTATATGAAGATGCCAGCGAAGGAGGGAAGGTTTCCACTGTGGTCAGGGATGAGTTGTGCTGGAGAGAGTGGAAGGAGATGGCAAACAACTTCATCTTTGGGGGTTCTAGAAATCAGAGGGTCTGGCCAGATAGTCCACTTCCTAAAGCCTTACCCCAAACCCTATTTTGAGAGAGCAAGCAAGAGAGAGAGAGAGAGAGAGAGAGAGAGAGAGAGAGAGAGAGAGAGAGAGAGAGCACGGGCAAGCTGGCAGGTCCAGACTCTGGCCTAGTCCTTTCCGACTTTGGAGTTTTATATTTGGAAGCAATTCAGAAGGCCTTCCGCTGATTGGTCATTAATCTGGTGAGTTATTGTCTGCTAAACAGAGGTCACTGGGAGAGAGACATTCAATCTGTCAGGAGAGACCTGCGCAGTTACTCGCAGCGGCAGGGCCCTCGTTCCTCTCTCCCTGTTTCTCCCTTCCTTCCCCAGCACCCCTTGCCCTCTTGCCTTCTCCACTCTGCCCACCTTTGTCTTGACATCGGCTGGGGTGGGGTTTGCCAGGCCAAGACTGAGCTTCTAGGTGACGCAAGAGCCCTGCTTCGGAACAGGCTCCTAGGCCAGCAAGTCGCTCCCAGCACCGCCATCGGTTCTTCAGCGCGTTCAGGCAGCCTCCACGGTCACTGAGACCCTTTTCAGGGCTGCTCCGTTTTTTTTTCCGGCCTCCCCGCTGCCCTGCCGCCTGGGGTGGGGGGAGAGTACAGCACGGATTTTTCTCCTCCAACCGGAGTGGCCTTTTTGTTCTTTCGATCCCTGCTTCTGTTGAGCCGGTCTACACCGGCCTCAGCCCAAGCCCAATCTTCTTGCCGCTGCCCCTTTGTTTCCACCCGCTCCGCATCTTAGGGAGAATGGAGGTTGGGGATTCAAATACCAAGAGAGCCCTCTTCAGTAGCAACTTCCATTTCACAACCCCTAGCTTTGAAATGTTTATTCATATTTAGGAAAAAGATGGAGATTCGTTGAGTGTGTGAACTTTATTCGACTCTGCCACTGCTACAAAGTTAGTAAAACTGGAAGAGAGAGTGGGGTCGGGAACCCGGGCAGGGCCACAAAGAAGCTGATCGCTAGCTGCCTGTCCCCCTCAGGCTCCAGCTTCACCACACGCCCCGCAGGCCAGCGCTGTGGGCTGGCTGAGCAGGGGGCAGCGTCCTTGGGGCCCCCAGGCTGAGACCAGACCGATTTTAAAGGAGCCAGCCAGTTAGTTTGTGCTTATTGAGAGAATTTTCATTGGCTCTTGGGTGGATTTCTGGGGGCGTGGGTGGGGAGGAAAACAGACATGATCCCCCAAAGGCCTGAAAGGCTGGGAGGCCAGTGATCTCTCCAGGGGGTTTCAAGTGCTCCTTGTCCCCTGGTGCTGTGCGAGAGTGGAGTGCGAGTGTCAGACCCAGTGCTCTGGCTTTGCAGAAACGGAATCAGAGCAAACAGAATGTCTATGAAGGGGAACGTTTTCTCTAAGTTATACTTTTATTATTAATTTTTGCCTTTATTAGACTACACTAAGGTTTCTGTGTCTTCATCTTTCTCTCCATCTTTTCTTTTTCCATTTCTCTCTCTCTCTCTCTCTCACACACACATAGTTGCCCAAGTTTCCCTCCTTGAGTCTGGAAAGAAATTGTTCCCTCTTTTCTCTCTAGTCTGCCCCTAAATCATGAATTCACTGCAGGGGTGAAGCCCTCTCCGCTCCTATTTTTTCAGACCCCAAAATCTTCCCTCAGGCCCGCTGCTGTCTCCCACCCAGTTCCCCGCCTAAGCTCTTCACTTCCCTGCCTTTGTTCCCTGAAGTTTTAAAGGTCCCTAGTCTGCATCAACACCTCAAAAGAAATGGGTACTCTTGGAGCTACCTGTTCTACCCACCACCTCACCCTCCAGCTCCTGGCCCCAGTCAGGGGCAACTGGCCAAGTAGAAATCTCTGAGAAAGAGAAAAAAGGCAAGAAAGAAACCAAACCGGGACCTAATTGCCTTCAAAGCCTTTCAGATGGGCTCTGCTCTCCAGAATTAAGAAATCCCCACTCTGTCTCCTACCACATTTGGGGGTGCATGTCTTCTGAAACTTTTCTCCAGGTTAGCTTTCTTGCTCCCCAGTTCTTTTTGCTCCCAGCCCACTGCGCCCCACCTCCTTGAGTAGCGAGAAGGGACCACAGTGAGTTGAGACTCTGGGAGGGGAGGGGAGGGATCCACTGGCGTCTCTGGAAACCTCCTTCATCCCTAGCTCAGCAAAAGGCCCTGTCCTCCTGCAGCCAGCTGGGTGTCCTCCAGGTTTTCTTTTTATTCCTTGAGGCAAAGCTGTGTAGCCCCACAGCGACCAGGGTCTCCTCCTCTCTCCATTTCACTCCAACCTTCTCTAGCCAGTGGTAGCAACAGCTAGGAGAGCTGGAGGGTCTGAGGTCCATTCTTTCTTGACTTTTTAATTTGGGGAAGCGAGAAAACAAGATCCAAAGGTGCTGGTTCCCTTAAGCTCTGGAAGCCTCCTTGGGCAGTGTCCCTGGCTCATGATGCCCAAGCGATCCAATGCTGTTGGCTTCTCACCAGGGTCTAGAGATATCAGGACAGACTCCTTGCAGCCACATACTCAGGCAGCCCTAATGGCTTTCTTTGAGGGTCCTGGCTTGAGCCTCAACACTGGGTCTGGTTTGGGCATTTTCTTGGTACTGCTAATAAACAGAAAAAAGAAAAAAAAAAAAAAGGACTCCCACCTTCCATCCTCACCAGCCCCCTTCCCTCAACCACCAACTGTCTAGGCAGGCCCTGGCATCTTTGGGACATCAGAGTGGGAAGCTGTGCATATGATTCCTGATGCTGGAGGGTCGGGAGACCCTGAGTACCCCCCTCCCCCATTCAGCAGGACCCCAGGAAATAGGCTGCTCCAGCCCATGAAACCTGACTTGGAGGGTCCAGAAGAAGTGGGGGCTGGGGGAGTCCTCTTTCTTGGCCCAAAGCAGAACCTGGGGGAGGGAGGGGCAATAAGGTATGAGGGAAGCTTCACCAGCACAACCACCCTCTCCTGGAAGGGAGACAATAGCTGAAAACCATCTCTCACCTTTGTTGTCCCAGTCCCATCTCCTGGTGCATCCAGATGGGAGAAGGCAGACGCCAAATATTCTAACCAGGAGGTCACAGAGTAGTGACTGGCTTTGTCTACGCGAAGTCAAGAGAACAAGTTTTCCAAGCTGCCTTTGTAGAAAAGAGACGGTAGGCCTTCTATTTTATTCCCTAAGCCCTGAGTCAGCAGTTAGGCAGAGTTGCAAACCCCTGCTTTTTGGAAATGTCCTGGTCCTCTTTTTGTCTTTTTTTCTCCACCAAAATGGCTCTTCCCCACCCCCGACCCAAATCTGCAGACACCTACATTCTTGACTCCTGTCCTCCTCCTACAGACCTCCGCGCCTTTTCCTGCCCTCCTCAAACACCCTAAGAAAAGTTTAGCTTTTGTAGTCTTCCTCACGTGTGCCAAGAATCATAAAGCTTGCAAAGAGAACAAACAGGTTAGTTCTGAATTATAGCAACAATAACAACTATCCCGGCTCTTTTGCCAGTGCATTTAAAATCAAGCCATTTTGCTAGTTCTTCTCTTCTTAGAAGTACAAATGTCCTTATCACCTCTCAGCCCCTTCTGTCTATCTAGAGGTGAGAATTGTAACAGAAACTTCTCCGTGAAGTTCTTACAGCCTCTCACTGCCAGTCAGTCGAGCTCAAGCTAAACACAGGGTCCTCCTTTTGTCATCCTGGCCTCCACCTCCCCTCCCCCTGCAAGATGGTCTGGATTTTTAAAATCACTCACCGCTTGTTGTCTGTTCTCAAAAAAAAAAAAATAAAAAAAAATGGGGGGGCTGTTAAAAAAGAGAACGGTCTGGCCTTCCCCCCTACTGGTTGGAAACTGGGCCTGGAAATTTGTGAGGAGAGAGGAAGAATAAAGAGGGTGTGGAGAGAAGAAACAGAGACTGGGAGACTCAGAAGAAGGGAACCAGAGTGTGAAGGTGGAAGACCCAGCCACCAGTCCCAGAGGAGTGAAACTATTAAAAAAAAAAAAAAAAGTCCTAGTGTTCCACTGCCAATGAACGCAGACGGGCACCCAGCCCTCCCGCCCCCAGGGAAGCCCGTGCCTTTGACTAGGCCTCCCAACAGCTACTTCTCAATTAGCATAATGGTTTACTAGTGGGGTGGAGGGAGCTGTGAACTCCAACTGGCTTTGCCTAGCCTGTGCTCTCCGGCTTCCGTGGCCAAAATCACCATTTAAAAATTTACCTGTTCTTAAAAAAACCCCAAGGAAAACCAAACAACAGAAATAAATGAAAACCTCTCCCCTCTTTCCTTTCTCACTTGTTTTTTTTTTCTGGAGGGGGGGGTGTAAAAATTCCCCCTCCCCCAATACCACCATCACCTTCACTCCTTATCAGGCATCTAAGCTTGCTAAAGGGGGAGAGGTGGGGGTGTGTGTGAGCTTGTGTGTGTGTGAGTGTGTGTCTGTGTGTGTGTGGTTTTTTTTTTTTTTTCCCTGTGCAAAAGCAGAGGCCATTGTTACGGAGAGTAGGGCGTACCAGTCTTATAGGGCAACCACACTGTGGCGGCTTGGCCGTGCCGGAGCCCGGAGCTGGATTCTCCGCGAGCCCGGCCGCCCGAGCACCTTTCGGTCTCCTGTTTTTCTCCCGCTCCCCCACCCCCTCCCGCCTGCGCACCCCCGCGCCTAAGCCGAGTGAATTGAAGCGGACGCCGCGCGGCTCCTCCGGCCGGTCTGCCCCTCGGGCTCACCAGCCCGGGTGGCTTTGGGGGGGGGGGGCGACGCAGCTTTAAACAGTGGTCTTTTTTCCTTTGCCTTCAAGGAGGGGAGATTTCTCGCCTGCCGCTCGCGCTGGGGCTCGATGTGAATATATATTATGTCTGCCTGTTCTCCCCTCGTCGGTGGCTAAGGTAAGCTGGACTGAAATAGGCTATCAGTTTGTGAATGGCGGAGAGTATGTCTCAATGATTTATGGCCCATATGACTCCAATCTCGGTTCAAGAAGAGTTCACAAGCTTTAAGCTTCCTTCCACGCAGCGACTGACTCGCTCTCTCTCTCTCTCTCTTCCTCGCTCTCTCTCTACCTCCCTCCCTCCCTCCCTCCCTCTCTCCCTCTCCCTCTCTCTTCCTGCTTCTCTTCTTTTCTCTTTTATTTTAGCAACCAGAGCCAGGGCTGAAATATCCCCCCCGGCTGCTAAGAAGAGCTTAACCTTTCTGTCTCTTCCTTCCCTGTTCTTTTATTTTTCTTCCTTCCATTAATTTTTAAGTCCTGGTAGGTGGCCTATCCCGTCTCCCAGGGCTCCCCAGCTATTGTTACTCTCCTCTCTTCTGGGGGGGTGCCTGGCAAGGTGGGGTTCTTGGGGAGGCTCACTCCAGCGAGATGTAGGGGGGGAAGCCAGGAGCCACCATCTCCCTCCCGGTCTGCCTCCCAAGGAGCCGTAGGAAGCCTGGATTTTTCCAACATGGAGGCAAGGGATCTAGACACGTTCGGTTTGGTGCAGCTGCTCCCCACCCCCTCTTCTCCTGGATCCCCAGATCGGGGATCCCCTAGGCACCTTCCCCTCCTCACTGCCCCGCCAGCCAGGCCTCGGCGCCCTGCAGTCCGGCCTGGCAAAGTCTGGGCTGGGAGTTGCTAACGCGCCTCCTAATTCGGTTACCTCCAGCGCCCAAACTTGCTGCGGCCCGCGGAGCTCGGCGCTCCGCCGGTGCGCTGGGAACCTGCCCCCGCTCGCCGCCCGGGCGTCCCGAACCCTTTCTCTTCGCCCCCTTGGGCCAGCATAGCTCGTCGGTCACCAGCCACCGCCGCCGCCGCGGCCCAGACAGCCGGGCGGCGGCAGCCGGGGACTAAGCCCGTCTGCAAGCCTTCGGGGCTCTTTCTCGCCGCCGGCGCAGCCTCCATTCTTTCCTAACACAGTTTTGACTCCTCCGCTTCCCTCACTCGCCTGTCCTCGGTCCTGCGATGGTTTGCAGGTTTATTGTCGGGGAAGCGACAGAAATTTCGGCCCCAGGCGTCTAGTCAAATTATTGTTTTATTATTATTATTATCATCATTACTGCTGTAACAATCATTTAGACTAAATAAAGCCGGGCGAGCCAGCCAACCCCCTCCAACTGTTTTTATTTTATTCTCCTCTCTATTAATAACAAACTCAACTGATGCCTGTTAATTAATTCCCCCTCCAGCCAGGGCTGCTCCGAAGCTAATTTTGGTTAAATCATCAGAGGCTAATGGTAATAATAATAAAGGGATTGGGTCAGCCTGGTCAATTGAACTCCAGTTCTCCCTGAAAGGACCTGCTGCTTTGCAGACCCATGTGCATTTCCCAGAAACAAATTCTTCCCGGAAATAAATCCGAACTCAGGGCCACCAGGCGTTTTTGTTTGTTTGTTTGTTTGTTTTGTTTAATATAAATTGTGATATTAAGAAGGGGGTTTATGTGTGGGAGGGACTTCCTTCACCTACACTCCTTTTATTTTGCTGTTTTTAGTTGTCTTTGGAGTTGGCCAGCTGGGCTGAATGAGATTTAAGTATTCCAAACTCACATGTCAGAAGAGAGGGTCAGTCTGGAGGTTTTATGAAAAGTGATGAGGCTTTCAGGAAGATAGAGGTGGGGGTGGGAAATGAAGTCATAAGTTTCAGAAGAAATACACGAAATCCTATTACATCTTGAACCTTTATTTTCCCAGCACACTTTTTAAAGTCTGTATGAAAAGAATGATTTTTTTTTTCCTCAGAGAACTTCAGTAAACAGGGGTACCCTGTTTCCAAACCAGAGAATATTGTTCAGATTGCTTTGTTGACTTTCTTCTAAGGGAATATTTTTTTCTTTTTTAGAAAGCATTTTTCCATCTCCTGGTAGAAAAGTCCAGCAGCTATCCAGTCTCTTCTTCTTTTAAAGAAATCAAAGGAAACAAACTGTCAAGAAAAGGGTGGGAGAAAATTAAGTCTGATGAAAAAAATGGAAGAGTGGGGAGTGGGCCAAATGGCCACAGTTCCAACCAACCTGGCCTGAGAAATCGAAACAACCCTGCTCCGTTGGGGTGTGTGTGTGTGGGGGGGGTCCATGGGGGCCGCTCCTGCGTGTCCCAGACTTGGCTGAGCAGACTCAGACTGGAGGTGGTGGTACCTGCAGCAGAGATATAGGGGAGGCTCAGTTCCACCGGCCCTGGAGGTGAAAAATCTTCAGGAAGTTTCTAGGTCAGGCTGTTATTGTCTTCATGAGATGGGAGGGGAAGGAGAGGATCTCTTACTGACAAGGTTCTCTGCTCAACATGCTTCTCCCTTCTGCCTCTTTCGGAGATCTTGTTTTTCCTCCAGGCGAGACTCTGCTTGGGTGAGGAGACCTAGGTAAACGTGAAGGGAGGCAAAGGCAGGAGGCAGGAGGCCTCTCAGCTCAGAGGAGGGTGTTGATGACGATTTTTAGAGACTCCCAGGCTCCCCCCCTCTCTTGAGCCACCCTATCCCAGAGTTGGGGGGGGGGGTAGGAAAAGGGAGGAGGGGAGGTCAGGGGCTAGTGTGCAGGCAGGAGAGAAAGCAATGACTCTTGCAGTAGTAAGATTATATACCTAACCAGTCCCCAAAGGAGTACAGTTTGAATTTTTTAAGTGGAAATGAAAACTGGTGGGCTTTTTCTTTTAAAAATTAAAGCATTGAGATAAGAAAAATCCCATTTCAGGTCAGGAAGTGGCCTCAGCATCTGGGGTGAAGATGTTGGGGTGGAGGAGAAGAAAAAAACCCTATTGATGTCAGTTCCCTTTTCAGTTCCTAAGATGGATTCGAGCCCCAGTCCTCTTCTCCCCCTTGTGTCTCTTCTCTCGCCCGCAGGTCAGCGGCTCCGAACAGACCCCGGGAGGAGGGGGGCAGAGAGGGGAGGGGGGGTCCGGCCCCTCACGTGACCCCCAGGGGTGCCAATGTCCGGTCGTGAGGGTATCAGGCCCTTGCAAGTTGGCACGCACTGCCCGGGGCTCGCCCAGCGATGCAGAAAGCCACCTACTACGACAACGCTGCGGCTGCACTCTTCGGAGGCTACTCCTCGTACCCTGGCAGCAATGGCTACGGCTACGACGGTGCCCCCCAACCCCCCTTCCAGGCCGCCACGCACCTGGAGGGCGACTACCAGCGCTCAGCGTGCTCGCTGCAGTCCCTGGGCAACGCCGTCCCGCATGCCAAGAGCAAGGAGCTCAACGGCAGCTGCATGAGGCCCGGCCTGGCCCCTGAGCCCCTGCCCGCCCCGCCCGGCTCACCCCCGCCCAGCGCCGCACCTACCAGTACCACTAGCAACAGCAGCAGTGGGGGCGGGCCCGGCAAAAGCGGCCCCCCCAAGTGCGGTCCCGGCTCCAACTCTACCCTCACCAAACAGATATTCCCCTGGATGAAAGAGTCGAGGCAAACGTCCAAGCTGAAAAACAGTTCCCCCGGCACAGGTACCAGCTCTCTGCCTTCCTCGTCGTCCGCTTTTGTCCTGGCCAGGAATGTCACTGTTATTCTAGCACGCGGCCCCTAGGCGTCCCGGCGGTGGCCTGGGGACAGTATCAGGTGGCTGCAACAGCGGCGCCGTTCCCTCACCTCCCAACCACCTGATGACCCCTGACCCCATCAACACCCTGTCCTTCCAGCTCCCCTCCAACCGAGCTCTCCAGCGCTTTGGAAGGCCAGGCGCTCGGCCTCAGCCCTGCGAAAAAGGCCGCCGAGCCACGAGACGCTGCCAGTAGAGGCAGAGTCGTCAACGATTGATTATTATTAAGTATGATTACTGTGGGTATTAATCACAATCGCTCGTGCGGCCAAGGGTCCTGGCCTCCAGGAACGGCAGCCTCTTCGTGCCACACCTCTATGCCCTGCCTATGGATGTCCAGATTCCCTCAAGGGTCTTCCTCAGCCACCCACCCTGTCCACTGGATGGGGCAGGAAGGCGGGGGGTGCTTTTCCAGACCTGGAATTGGGGATGGGGGAGAAAGCGCAAGTGAAAAAAACCCAGCCCTAAATAAATGGCCATGCGGCTCTGTCTGCGTGACATGATCAAATTTTCATAAGCTGGGGCAGCAAGAGGAGAACAGGTCTCTTAATAAATGCCACTATTATAGAGTGTCCGCTAATGCGACGGGCGTGGGGGGGGGGCGAGGAGGAGGTGGGGACGGGGAGGGGAGGCAGCGGGGGCTCTGAGTCCAGGCCTGGATTTATTAAGAAACGATGCATTCAATTTCGGCGTGTTCAGTAATTATCTTTTATTTCATTTTCTGCTCTTCCCACCCCTCCCCCTCGGACCCAGCGGAGGGCTGCGGCGGCGGCGGCGGCGGCGGCGGCGGCGGCAGCAGCGGAGGCGGCAGTAGTGGCGGGGGCGGCGGCGGCGGCGTTGGGGGAGGGGACAAGAGCCCCCCGGGGTCCACGGCGTCCAAGCGGGCGCGGACGGCATACACGAGCGCGCAGCTGGTGGAGCTGGAGAAGGAGTTCCACTTCAATCGCTACCTGTGCCGGCCGCGCCGCGTGGAGATGGCCAACCTTCTGAACCTCAGCGAGCGGCAGATCAAGATCTGGTTCCAGAACCGGCGCATGAAGTACAAGAAGGACCAGAAAGCCAAGGGCCTGGCCTCGTCGTCGGGGGGCCCTTCCCCTGCCGGCAGCCCCCCGCAACCCATGCAGTC
This sequence comes from Craseonycteris thonglongyai, assembly GCA_004027555.1. Lineage (NCBI taxonomy): Eukaryota > Metazoa > Chordata > Mammalia > Chiroptera > Craseonycteridae > Craseonycteris > Craseonycteris thonglongyai. The sequence goes on from PVKE010000286.1 coordinate 128,041, forward strand.
CACCGCCGGCTTCATGAACGCCTTACACTCTATGACCCCCAGCTACGAGAGCCCCTCTCCGCCAGGCTTTGGCAAAGCCCACCAGAATGCCTACGCGCTGTCCTCCAACTACCAGCCCCCTCTCAAAGGCTGTGGTGCCCCTCAGAAGTACCCCCCGACCCCAGCGCCCGATTATGAGCCCCACGTCCTCCAAGCCAACGGGGGCCCCTACGGGACGCCCACTATGCAGGGCAGCCCAGTGTACGTGGGCGGGGGAGGCTACGCGGATCCGCTGCCGCCCCCTGCCGGCCCCTCCCTCTACGGCCTCAACCACCTTTCCCACCACCCCTCCGGGAACCTGGACTACAACGGGGCGCCCCCTATGGCCCCCAGCCAACACCACGGACCCTGCGACCCCCACCCCACCTACACAGACCTCTCCTCTCACCATGCGCCTCCACCTCAGGGTAGAATCCAAGAAGCGCCCAAATTAACACACCTGTGATGAAAGAAGGTGGGCGGAGGAGCCAGGTCATGGGGTGTGGGAGTCAGGAGGGGCAGCCTGGGGATCTGAGAGAGAAGGCGAAGAGGTGGTAGCCATCCTTCCTGGGAAGAAGGGGCCTAGAGCTCCTTCCCCTCCCCCCTGGCTTGAGAGGTTGCTTTTTAAAGTCCTCGAGCCCTGGTTCCATCTGCTTGCCAACCCACTGGAAAGGAATCCACAGCAGATTGGAGATGACCCCATCAATCCTAGGCCTCCAGCAAAACCCAGTTGGAATTCCATGCCCCAGAGTGGTGTAGATAGGGAAACAAGGCAGAGAAGCACATTTTATAAAACAGACAAGATGGCTAGGCCATCACCAACCAACCAACTTACCTTCCGTCTCTGTGGTCATTCCCCCAAATCTTGATATTTTTCCCCCCTTGCAATTCTCCTTTTTAAAAAATTAGAAAACACATTTCAGAACCAAGGGCACAAAGCAAGCTCCCTTCCCACTTCTCTGAAGCCTCCAATTTCTTCCCATCTAATTGAGGTTAATTGGGCACTCCCTTTTTAACCCCATATTTTTCTGCTCTAGGACATTAATAGCTCTACCCCACCCCCATCAATTACAGTTTTCAGAGGGCTCAGGGATGGTGAGAGATCCTGAAAGTCAGAGCTGTCTATATTAAAAATATATATATTTTCTTTTATGGAAAAGCTGGGAGGTGAGGGCAAGCAAGTTGTCAGGACTGAAGGTTTGCCCATTCTTCTGCCTCCCATCTCAGCTCCAAGTACATCCCCCTCTCCACAGAAAGCAGTCGGTGACACGAGGTTCTACACTTTTCTTTTCTTCTGTTGCTCTCTTGACTTAACGTGAAAACAGGGTATATTTTAACAAACTGTCTGTCCCAGGCAGGGGCTGCAGCTGGGCCTGTGTGCCTTGCTCAACCCCCTGACAGGACACTTTTGTTGCACTTAGAGTTTACATTTTAATGGATATAAAAACAACTGTGAGAGATGCTTGGGCCTGCAGGAGTCTAGCATCGCTCAAAAAGTGTGTGTTCTAGTGAACATTTTCATATATATTTATTGGTTATAGCCTGTTAAGATATTTTCTTTTTGTATTATTTATCCCCTTACATTATGTATTTATATGAGGGAAAAAAGAAAAAAAAAACAACTGTACTTTTTTAGTATTTACTTGTTATAAAGGACATTGTGTTTCCTGTCATGTAAAACCAGCTATTTTAGTTATTGTACTCTAGAAAAGAGCTGTAGATTTATGTTAAACTCGTACTTATGAGCAATTGTAATTAGTTCTAAAAGGCATGAACGCAGCTCCTAATTGTCACTGTATAGTCCTGAATTTGTAGAATTAGAGTTAATTCCCTCTTGGAACTTTCTTTGTTCTTCTGTAGTTGCTTTTTTCCCTTAAAAAGATCGTCTGTCAAACAATTCTTGAATAAACTTTCTGTTATCAATTTTATCTTGTCCTGGTGGTCCAATTTAGATAGCAGAGGGCCGCTGACTGCCAAATTTGCCCCAAGGGAAGAAGGACATTAAAGACCCTATCCTGGCCTTTCCATCCCCTAAGCTTCAGGACCCTGACTCAACCTGGCCCTGTCTCTGGCTTATATAGTTTCCCTCTTTCCCACGAGCCTAGAACATTCTGCCAACTTCTTTAGCTGAGATTTAAGTAAGTTGTGGTAAAGAAGGGCTCTTGGGTACTCTCTTTAGGTATTTCAGTTTGGCTTCTTTGACTCTCGTTTTTTTTTCTCCATTCATTGACCTTTTGTCTTCTCGCTCCTTTGGCCATAATTTCCTTGACCCGCCCCCGCCCCCCCCCCAACAACAACAGCAACAACAACAACAACAACAACAATCTAGCCGAATACTGCTCCTTCCAGCAACCTAAACTTCACAGTTCTCTTCCGGAGCTACAAAGAAGTCGTCACGTGACCCGAAGCCCAACCACTATTGGGTCTAAAATGAAAACAAAGAAAAAATGATTAATCTAAAAAAAAAAAAAAAAAAATTTGAGGCCTCAACTTCTCAGGTCAACCTTAAAACTAAAGCGAAATTAAATCACTAAGTACAACTGGGAGCGGAGGGAAAGGAGGCGCGTTTGATTTCCCCTGCCAAGGAAAGGGGAGAGGAAGAGGGTGGGAGAAGCTGTTGGATCCCTGCGTAAATGAAATGATCCCCAGGCTAATGTGCGGCGGCTCTGTTTCCACGATCCCTGGGAAAACTTCATTTCTTAGTCGTGGTTCCATAAAAGTTTTATCACATTGGAGCGAGGATAGAGAGGGTCTGTCAAAGATGAAATGTCACCACTGCGACGCTAGAGTCGATAAGAGCGAGGAGACAGGGCGGCTGAAATATGGAGCTAATTCGTTGAAAGAGAAGAGATGGCTGCTTGCTGAAGAGTTGCATAATTCTAATTGTAAGCTATGCGCCCGCATTGCTTAATTAGGAGCATATATTTGGTGGAAGCGATTGGGGGTGAGGGGGTGTCGGTGAGAAACGTTGCAGGCCCTCAGCCTTAAAGCGAGGGCTGATTTTCATTTTTATGTTGCATCCTGGCAGTTCAAGGTTAGTAATTACAATCTTTATGCAACAATAAATAACAATAAAAAAGCAACCTGACTTCTGCACACCCCCCTCCCCCTTAGGATTTTAACTGGACCAGGTTCATCCAAGCAGCAAGCAATTTAGCATTAAGTCAGGCTATAATTTAAAGGCATAAGAGCGTGCGAAGTTTGATTGGGATCAAATAACGCTCAAGGGTTTTTCTTTCTTTCTTTCTCTCTTTCTCTTCCCTGAATAACATTTTCTGAATGATGTAACTAGATAAAGCGCCATATTTGGCTCTCAGGGTGCAGTGGATTGATTATTTATCTAGCAGGAGAGAGGCAGGCCAAGACAATTTTGCTCGAGTTTGAAAAACAGAACTTTGGCTTGCAGCTGGAACTGCAAACAAGAAAAATAAGGGCCGACTTGGCTTGATGTCCCCCACCCTTCCCTGCGAGATTCCAGGCGCTATGGTTCAGCAGCCAAAGTGTGCGTGTGTGCGTGTGTGTGTGGGGGGGAGGGGGAATATCTGTGCTGTACGATTCACAGCACAACAGGGGGGCGGGGAAGCGGTGTTTCTGTGAAGGAGAGCTCTCTTGGCCCCTTTTAACACCCAAGTTTTCTGCTCTTGTCTAATCTGGCAGTAAAATCTGTCAGCAGGGTTAGGGAGAGCCGTATTTCCTGCAGGGACAGTCTCGGCAGGCTGTTGCCGAGAGAAGTGCTCGACCCTGCAGCCAGCTGGAGAGCCTGTGAAAAAACTTCCCCACCTTCTCAAGTGGGTGGCCGGCGGAGGATGGACCGGGTCTCAGGCCTCACTGCATAACTTCCAGACAACTACTACTCGGATTCTTCTGCACTCACCCCACCCCATCTCCAAGTGGCAAACAATTTCTTTTCTTTGAAGCTGAGTTGCACATAACCATCTCTGGCCAGTTTGACCAGTTTAGAGCAGTTCTGTCTGAACCCTCCTGAGCCTGCCACCCCTTGTCTCTACAAGCTGCCACCTCCAACTGGCTCTCCTCCAGTCCTACCCTTCCTTCTCTGTCCTTTTTAAATACTCATCACCACCCACGCGGATGAATACTTACCACCACCCACGCGGTTGTTACATTGACAGAAAGTTTCTAGTTCCAGCTCCGGGCTAAGTTGCCATTGCACTGCTAACCAGCCTTCTCTTCCTTGCTGGGCAGCAGAGAGCCAGGAGGGGGAGGGGAGGCCAGAGCCGTGGGAGTTCTCCAGAGAAACTTTCCATCCAACTCTGCGCCCTTCCCTCTGTTCCCATTTCCCATCTGTTTTCCCCGCTCTCCCAGCATCACCTTTCTCTTGTGCTAACACCCCCCACCCCCAGGCCTTTTAAAGGGATGTGGAATTTCGGCTGTTCCCTCCACTTTCCCAAAGAGCCAAATTCTTTGATGCCATCGGAGGGAGCTGTCAGGGGGCTAAGATTGATAGCCTCATCTCCTCTCCGTCCCTCTGACCCACTTATTTAAAAATCTTCCCCTAGATCGACTTTTCATTTCTGCTTTGAGATCTAGTTTCCCACCAATTACTTGAGGCCCTGAGTTTTGTGCCCCCTCCCTCCAGTAAATTACAGCACTCCCTAAAGTTCAGACTATCTGGATCCCCTTAAAATAAATAAAGAAAACAACAATAACATTTCCCCCCAGGTGTCAGAAAAGGAGTATCATCTCAGTGGTCATTATTTCCACCCCCTCTAGGTTCAGGGAAATTTTTCTTGCCAGGGATTTTTTTTTTTTTTTTTTTTCCTTAGCCCAATGACAAAAATGGGAGGTCCTTGTCCCGAAGGGGAAAGTCCTCCCCACATATATGGACCTGAGCTTTGAGAGTGCTCTAAGTTAAATAAATCTATGGCTACCTTGGTCCTTGTGCATGTCCCCGGATATAGATATAGATACAGGCTTGAGGCTTTGTGGGTGCAATGCATCTTAGATCTTTATTGCTGGGGGAGGGCGGGGGTGGGGAGAGAATGTAATAGAGGAGTGCAGATGCCTCCATGGGAGGCAGGCAGGTAGCCATAGGGGTAGGGGCAAATGCCGCAAACACAGGGCAGAGAAGGGGACAGACCACACAGCTATGGAGGCCAGAGGCCCAAAAGGGCCCCTCAACATCTATCTCACTCCTCTTTGTCAACCTGGGAGTGCCTGTCGATTTTCCAAGATTTATCTGTTGCTTTTGGAGGGCGGGATGGGGATAGTGGTACTGATGATTGTAAATCTCTTCTCTTCCTTATTGCACCTTAACACTGACCTTGCCCAAAGGGGGAAAGCCTCTTTCTACTACCTTTTCCTCCTACATTAAGACCCTCAACCTTTTGGGTGGAGACTGAGGGGAGACTGCTGCCGCTCATGTAATGAAAGCATTGATTTATTCTATTAAAAATATTTAAAAAAGGAAAAATTCTCCTTCTCTGCGGGGCCTCCAGAACCTCCCATCCTCTGAAGGGGATGAAGGACAAATCCTCTAGCATTTCTGGAGAAAGAGAGGCCTGGGAGAGAGGGAGTGAAGAAGTGGGGGGTGGGGGCTCATGGTGTCCAGGTCGGGGTCCTCTAGAGTTTTTGAATCAATTAAAGCAAATAATGCTCTCTGTTTTCCACCAGGCCCAGAAGAGCGATTGGTTGAGGCCGGTCCCGTGACCACGAATTCCCTGCAATTTCGTCGGAGTCCTGGGTTTAATAGAGAGAGTCCCCATACGCTTGTATTTATCAGCAATATACAATTATAAAGGCCCAAAATTAAAAAAACAACAACAAACAAAAACAACGGAGAGCAAAATCTCCCCCTCCCAAAATCGCTCCATCACACAAACCTGGGGGGGGGCAGGAGGGGGGGTCCCTTCCGATCCTCCCTCCTGACGCCCCCCCCCCAGCAGACCCCCTCCCCCACCATTGAAAGCCATGAATTTTGAATTTGAGAGGGAGATTGGGTTTATAAACAGCCAGCCATCGCTCGCCGAGTGTCTGACTTCCTTCCCCGCTGTCTTGGAGACATTTCAAACTTCATCAATCAAGGAGTCGACATTAATTCCTCCTCCTCCTCCTTTCGAGCAAACCTTCCCCAGCCTGCAGCCCGGCGCCTCCACCCTTCAGAGACCCGGGAGCCAAAAGCGAGCCGAAGATGGGCCCGCTCTGCCGCCGCCGCCTCGCCCCGCCGCCCCCCTGGCCCCCGAGTTCCCCTGGATGAAAGAGAAGAAATCCGCCAAGAAACCTGGCCAATCCGCCACGTCTCCTCCGGCCGCCTCCTCGGTCCCGGTTTCCGGGGTCGGCTTGCCCGCAGGTTGGTATGCGGAGTAGGGGTGCTGTGAGGGGCAACTAGAGGAGAGGGGGAGGCAGACAAGGTGGAGAGACTGTTGGGGTTCCTTGCCCCGTCGATTCCAGGGGCCGGGATGCAAAATAGACCGCTGGGAAGCAGGCCTGGCCGCTGCCCATTCTTTTTTTTTTTTTTTAAATTCTTACAGCAGATTTTGGAAGCTGATTGGGGGAAGAGCTTTTTCTCTGCTAGGCAAAAAGAATTCGATTGACCCTTATCTGTGTGTAGGAGTGAACGTGTCGTTGCTGGGACTGAATCTGGGGCAGGAACAGATTCGGTCCCGTTTCCCCCAGCTCTCGGGCAAGAGGGGGAATCTGAGCGCTAGGGAGCAAAGGGGTGAGAAACAAGGTGTCCTTATGAACCCTCTCCCCAGGTGGAGCTGGAAATGCCGAGTTGAGGGGGCCCCGAGGGGGCTGTAGAGGGCGGCCGAGGTTCTGGGGGCAGAGGGGAGCCGCTCCGTACCCCCTGCGTGGCCCGTGGGCGACTCTCGGAATGCTTTGTCCTGACCTGGGCCGGGCGTGAGGACGAGCGTCCGGGAGAGGAGGGGAAGACAGCGGCTCGCTCTGGCGGGCGGGGAGGGTGGGGGGCGGCTGCGACGGTCTTGGGAGGATGGGGTCGCCTTTATTTCAGCTGAACTGAGGGTGGGCCGAGGACGCGGCCGCTCTGACTCGCAGCCTGCTTTCCCAGCAGATGGCCCGGGGCTGGCGGAGGCGGCCGGTGGCGCGGCGCGCAGGCTCCGCACGGCTTACACCAACACGCAGCTGCTGGAGCTGGAGAAGGAGTTCCACTTTAACAAGTACCTGTGCCGGCCGCGCCGCGTGGAGATCGCGGCCTTGCTGGACCTCACCGAGAGGCAGGTCAAAGTCTGGTTCCAGAACCGGCGCATGAAGCACAAGCGGCAGACGCAGCACCGAGAGCCGCCCGACGGGGAGCCCGCCTGCCCGGGCGCCCGGGAGGCCTCCGCCTCGCTGGCGGCGCGGGGAGCCTGCTCTCGGCCGCCCGAGGTCGCGCCGGGTCCCCCGGGCGCCCTGCCTGCGGCCGCTCTCGCGGGAGGCGCGAGGCCGCCGAGCCCGGGCTGCGACCTGCGCAGGTCCGGACTGGAGCCGGCGCCGTTGCCCGAAGATGCCTTCCCGGAGCGGCAGGATTCGCCTTTCCTGCCCGACCTCAACCTCTTTGCGGCCGACTCCTGTCTCCAGCTGTCCGGGGGCCTCTCCCCCAGCCTGCAGGGCTCGCTCCACAGCCCAGTGCCCTTTTCCGAGGAAGAGCTGGATTTCTTCACCAGCACCCTGTGTGCCATCGACCTGCAGTTCCCCTGAGCGGCCCCCTGCTCCCGGCCCGCCCGCCCACGCCCAGCTCGGCTGTCTGACGGAAGCCCCCAGGACCCCCCAGGCCCAAGTCCTTTAGACTTCTGTCTGTGTTTTGCTAAAATTCAGGTACTATTGAATTAGCGTTTAATTCACTTCCTTTCGTCTCTAAAATATTGGGCACGTGGGCGTCTTTTTAAAATCACACAGAAAAATTCCGTTCGGTGGACTCCTTCCCACGAAATCTCAGGAATGATAAAACTCTAGGGGGGGCTTTCTTAAAAAAAAAAAAGAACTAAAGGAACCTATTTTCCTCTTTTTTTTTTTTTTAAGTTTTAGACTGTAGATTATTTATTAAAATTCTTTAATAATAGGAAAAGGGGAAAGTATTTATTGTACATTATTTTCATAGATGAAATAAATGTCTTTATAATACGAAAACGAGTGCTTGTGTCGGGACGCAGCCCCTGTCCTCACGGCCCGCCGGCCGGCTTCTCTCCCTCAGGCGCGGGGCTTGCCTGCTCCGGGGCGGCAGCCCGGGTCGTACAAACGGCGCCGCGTGGCTGCCGCCCCTCCGCCCGCGCGCCCGCAGCAGCGGAAGGCCCTTCCGGCCCTTGCTGGAGGCCGTCACTCGCCTTCCCGGGCGTCCCCGGCCTCCACCTAGACAGCCGAGCGGGTGCAGGGAGAGGGCGCTGCTCACGGAAGCGGGGCCGACGAAGGGCGGCCTCGGGAACCGGCGTCCGAGTCGGCGCCAAGGTTGGGGTGAACGGGGAGGGTCCCCGGTGTCTCGTCCCGTACCCCGAGCGCGGTGGAGGGGCTTTTTCGCTTGTGGACGCGGGGCCTGGGGACACGGCCTGGCTAAGGAGCAGAGGGCGGGTCGGCCTCGCTGGGGAAGCGGGACCCCATGCTCCGGGACGGCAACGGGCCTCCCCGTGGGCAAGAAGCGCAGCGAGGCCGACATCACTGCTCCTCGGGCCCCGCAGTCACCCCAGGCCTCCTGGGGTCGGGAGAGCGTCCGGAAAGCGGCGGGCCGAGCCCTCAGGAGGGAGGAAGGAGCGAGGAGAGCGGGAGGGAGACAAGGAAGCCTGGAAGATGCTCAAAATGGCGCTGGGGCCGGGCGGCGGGGAGGGCGAGGGAAGAGCTGGTGGCCGCCATGACAGCTGCTTCGAGAGGCGCCGAGTTCCGCCCCGGGGACCCATCCCCGCGCCCACCTTCTCCTCCCCGGGTCGCCCAGACACCAAGGAAGAAAGGGAGCCAGGGACGCTACCTTTAGTTTTTTTAATTTCATTTAAAAAATGAGCCCAGTGGACCCCGAGAACGCGAGATGGACGGGGATTCCGCGTGCGGGTGGGAAGGGAGGGGGCGCGGCGGGCCTGCAGGCCCCGGGCGGCCTCGGCGACGCAGACTTTTCGACCCTTCGCTCTGGGATTTGAAGCCCGGCCAGAGCTTTCTCCAAATACAGACCTACCTGTCTTTGCCAACAACTTCATTTGCCATCTCCACATTATCTCCTGTTCCCCACCGCACCCTGCCCGGCGACTTGCAAACCCGGTAAGCGGGAAGCAAGGATCGATCTTTCCCCGTCTGCTTTCTAGTTTCTTTCGGGGAACGTGGAGATTTAAAGGGCCCTGGAAAGCTATCCATCCTCCTTAGGTTTATTTAATTTTTCTCTGGCTCAGAAACAGACACCGTAGGGCTACCTCCCTAGCAGATGCTGCTGTGCTCTAAAAGCAGTTTATTTCCTGGGCTTCCCAGACTTCCCTAGACCAGGAGGACCAGGAACCAAGAGGCAACAACTGTCAGGAAAAGTCAGGAGTCCACATAGGCCGTGACATATAGGACTAGACAGGCCCTAGCATATTTTTTTTTTAGATGGTCCCTCAGTGTGGGAAGTACACACATTGTATTCAGCTGAAATTTAATCCTTTAAACTGTCTTAATATAGAATTCATCTCCCGCATTAAATAATCTTATGTCATGTTAAATTGCACTTATTTCTTTCATAAATAAATTAATATAGAACAATTAGATGTGTTATTATAATATCATGTATCTTATTAGTTTATTTTTCCTCATAAAATATATAGGTATGAAATAAATCCAATATATTAAAGTAATAATACACAGCTTATTGGCTTGTGTGTTTATTTTCCTCATAAATAAGTGAATATACAATATATTAACACCACACTATACATCTCATTGGTCTGTGTGTTTATTTCTCCATAAAATATGCCCATAGGCAGTGTTTAACATCTTAGAAATCACAGCACATAGCCATCTCTACACTAACAAAATGAAACAGACATTTCAGCTGGGGCTTTGATTTCTGTGGACAGCCAAACTAGATAATTCGGTCTAATTAAAAATGCTCTTTTAGCTATAGCAGGTTCTTACAAAGATCAAGAATACCAGAAGAATCTTGCTAATTGCCCACCTTCCAGCTTTCTTTGGTCAAAAGGAGAGCACCCTTTGTCAATGCCAAAAATGCAGGCTCTGCTCTGCTGGAGAGAATGCACATCCTGGGATCCTGGGATCATGGCTTGGTCTCTAAGAGCCTTGCTGCTCTTTGGCCCAGCAGCATCAGCACTACCTGTGAGCTAGTAAGAAATGTAGAATCTTAGGCCCCACTCCAAACTGAGTCAAAGCCTCAATTTATCAGATCCCCAAGTAATTTGTAGGCACACTAAAGTTTGAGAAGCCCTGCTAAATTACAGCACCACCTTGCTCTGTCCTCTCAGTCTTAAGAATTTTGACCCTCTTTACCTAGCCACTGCCTTCAAATCCTCCCCAACCCAAATCAGTGGCCCAAAGGAGAGTGGGTCTCAGATCCTTCCTGAGGCTGCATCAGTTCTTATTCCTCCTGCCAAAGTGAGAAGGGAGCCAGGAGGGCCCAGCCAGAGGCTCAGTCTATCTGTTTAGACGTAGGTACTGTGTATCCTGGGGGTGAGAAGCAACCAATCCAATGGAGTTGGGTCTAGCAGTTCTCTTGGATGATTATCAGAGAGGAGCTGGAAATCTTTTTATAGACAATGCATAAGCCTTTCTCTTTCTCTTTCCTTTCTTGTACTCACAGAACTCACCATCTGATGCCACCACAGCAGAACAAAGAGGCAATGCCTTTCCAAAAGGAAATGACTCCTGCTTTCAGTCTCCTCACCCAATTTCAAATAAAGGAATGCCTGGCAATTTGAGATTTATAAAGAACTGGGATTCAGGATGCCTGTGCTCCAAATTCGTCCTTTTTCCTTGTAGCCTCTCTGGGGTCATCCTCTTTAGCCTAAGTTTTCCTGGCTGGCTATGCAGAAGGAAGGAGAAGGGAGGGCTTCCCAGATAAGGCAACAGCAGACCCCCAGTGATGGCAGGTTAGAGGGCAGTGCCAGGCAGCTGCACTCACTTATCTCATCCTGATTGGGTCAGGACCAACTGAATGGCCGGTAGCACAGACTGGATATAAATTGACTGTGGTTGGAGTGGAAAGGTTTCAGTGCCATCCTGAAAGCTGCTGCTCAGTCTGCTCTGCTCTTGGTGAGTCATTCTTTTAAGAAAAATGGCTCATTAATATTATAGTGAAAGCAAAGGATTATTAGATTGAGGAATTATTTGCAATCACGATAACCCTGAGTCATCTAAAAAAAAAAAAAAAGTAACTTATGCCTGGGCAAGCCCCTTCCCCTTTCCAGACCTCAGTTTTTCCATCTATAAAATAAATGACCGCCTCTAGTGTCCTCTGCATCAAGATATGTCAGAAGTGTATTTGTTAGTCTTCACAATGTATTAAATAATTGTTGTGTTTAGAGCCATGTACTTTTAAATGGAGGCAGTGACTCTTGATGTTTGACAGTTGTCCACCTTCCAGGTATTTGGTAGAGCCATTTCAACAAATTTCTATTTTTATCTTTATACCAAAATTGTGCCCCCAGTCATCATTTACATGAGTAAGGAGAGAAATCTTTTCAGCAAGCATGTAATTGGATGCAGAACTGTGTGCCAGGTGCCAGATATTCAATAAATACGAATATTAAGAAGTGTCCTCGCCATGTTTTCCTCTGGCACTCATTCTCTGCCACTTTCTCCAACATTTGGTTGTTTACTCTTGTTTGAAAAAGAGTAGGTTATTTTATACAAAAATAGGCACTAAACTTCTTTGACATGCTGTGCTAGACTTTAAAAGTCCCCTTTCAGTTTTATCTGGTTGATGGTACATCAGAGCATTGGTACGAATTCTGGGTCTCCCTAAATAGGCCTGCTGAATCCCCCAGCCTACATTTCCCTCAAGTCTCTGCTAAGGATGCAGTGGCCCCACGGTACATCTTCCTGAAGTGTGCTCTAATTAAATTCATTTCCTCAGTTTGTGGAAAGTGGCTTCTGGGGCCCTGCATTATTCCTTCCACTTGTTGAGGCTGATGCGGTCCCCAATCCTCCACTGGCCCCTCCAGCTCAGCTCTGTTCTCCTGTCTTGTCACCAGCTCCATTCTCTTTTCACACCCAGTGGTGAGTCAGATGTGTAGTGCCTGAAGATCTTCTAATAAACAGATTCCTCTTCCAAGGAGAGAGTCAACAGTGAAAGAGCCCTTCCAAAACCTTCTCTAATTCCCAACCTCCGCAGAAAAATCAGTTTGGACAGTCATTCAGATACAAATTCAGCTTGATTAGTGTTCAATAAAATTTCCAAAGTGGATATTTTGGCTACAACTACTATCCTTGGATAATAATTTCCCCGTAAGAAATTATTTCAACTCTTCATGTCATGCTAATCTTTTCTTTTAGAAAGATCCCAACTCTTTGACTTAACTTTCACACCATATGAAAGTTTACATCCTGTTGATCTATCTAGATCACAGAAGTCAGGTCCAATCCTAACCTCCCAGGAAGGACAGGTTCTAAGCTAAATTCCTCAAAAGAGGAGTGACAACATCTTCCCTAGAACACTTTTCCTAAATATTTGGAAAATCAGGAAGTTCTTGCTAATATTCAACCTCAAATGTTAGTGCTGCAATTTTAATCATTTGGGTTCTTTATAGATTATATAATATTAAGCTTTAGTCTTCAGCTTAGAAGAAAATTCTTTGCCTAAATAGAGCCAACCTTTTCAAATCTTAGTGAAATTTGCATATGACAAAGTACATATTGTATAATATATGATGATGTGTTACATGAAAATATAGCACATATGCTATTTTCATATCACATATTTCCATATTTTAATATGCTAGGTATAATAAAAAAAACCAGAAGACTGACATACTATTTCAGAATGTGCACATAAAGTTAATATCATACAGTTATAGAGTTCTCTATGGTTTATATTTTCTTGTTTACTTTAATCCTACTTAATAATGCAGCGAACTAAGCATTAAACCCATTCTTCTTTTCTGAGGCTGCAACTCAGAGAAACCAGGAAACTTGTCCAAGGTCATAATACTAAGAAATAGTCACACAAAGATTTGAACTCAACTATTCTGGCTGCCAAACTAGTAGTCTTCCCATTACAATGTGTACCACCCAACAGTCTATGAATCTCAAGCAGATATGTGACAATTTAATTGGCTTGCATTAACAGAAATACCACTGAATTAAAATTCCATCCTCTCTACAACTGCAGCAAGAAACTCTCTTGTATAAAAGAAAAAGTTATGACACTGAACAGCCTTTTTTTTTAAAGATTTATTTTATTGTTCTTGACAGAGAGAGAAACAGAGAGAAGTGGGAGGGCCCAGAGCAATCTCCATAGTTTTTTCAACATGGTTTTGTTCCACACAGGGGTGGGGGCCGTGCAGGGCAGGAACTGGGTGGGTTGGGGGCCTCCCACTTGGGAAGCACACCCCAGTTCAGCATATAGGTCCACACGGGCCGGGCCTGGACTCGATCCTCAGTCCCTGGGGTTGCAAAGCGAGCACTTAACTCGCTGAGCCATTCCAGCTTCCCCTGAAAATCCTTTGATTTCTGAAGTTCCAACCTTTGATCTTGGGCTTGGCTGCTAAAATCTGGGCTGGGAAGAGCAGGCAGGGGGACACTTAAGAGCCTAAGGAAAGAACTGTTCAGATTGCTACTGCCAACCCCCAGCTAAAGTAGATTCATCCACAGAAAAGACCACAATCAGGTGTATACTTCTAACACAACCCCATTCTTATTAGAATGGTTCCCCTGCTTGCATTTTTAGTGTGATAAGGACTCGCATCTCTAAAAGATAATTTCAGTTCTAAGTATTCCTATGTTCTCCTTTCTTTCTTGTATGGCTAAGTCAGGGGTGTTCAAACTTTTGGTTTCCCTGGGCCACATTGGAAGAAGAAGAATTGTTTTGGGCCACACATAAAGTATACTAACACTAACGATAGCTAATGCGCTATAAACAAAATTGCAAAAAAAGTCTCATAATGTTTTGAGAAAGTTCACAAATTTGTGTGGGGCTGCATGTGGCCTGCAGACCTCAAGTTGGACAAGCTTGGTCTAAGTAGATTATATAAATGGAAATCAACTTTATTTTACTTTCGTATTGGGTCCATCCAGAGTCTGGTGAATTTATTGTTTTTGACAGAGAGAGAGAGAGAGAGAGAGAGAGAGAGAGAGAGAGAGAGAGAGAGAGAGAGAGAGAGAGAGAGATACAGAGACAGAGAGAGAACTGAACTGGGGGAATTCCCCAGTTCAGCATATGGGTCCACACAGGCCGGGGCCAGGATTCGATCCTTGGTCCCCGGCGCTGTAAAGTGAGCGCTCAACCCACTGAGCCATCCCGGCTTCCCCGAGTCTGGTGAATTCAATGTAGTCATCCAGAAAAGTCTATAGCCCATAGATTATTCCAGATGTGGGTTACTTCTCTTTGTTTTGCTTTGCACTCAGCTGTGGCTTCGCAAGGAATCCAGGACCTCTAGACTTTCTCCTCAGGCCAGTGGTTGGTGAAGCTTCTTTCAAGGAGGAAGAGACTTGGGAACCTAGGGAGCCAAGTTGCCTTTTCTCCTAGTCCTTGCTCCTGGGGTGGGATTGTCAGCAGGAATTTTGGAAAAGGTTTTAATCTTTCTGCTATACATGGGAGGGTAAAAGACTTGGAAGAATTGGTGATTTTAGTGACTTTGGAGAGCTGAGGTCAAAACAATCACTGACAGTATAACTTCAGGCACTTTTGCCCCATCCCTTTCCTTCTTGTCATTAATAATGGACTACTGGTGACTTCCACTGTTACTAAGGAGACTGTGTTTCCCCAACTTTGGCTGATTTCTACTCTTTTACTAAGTTAATTTGGAATTTATTGCCTCCTTGAAACCTCAAAATTTTCTCATAATTAAGGCAAGGGATGAAGTGAGTAGGTTCTCTCTGGGTTGAAGGAAAGGTAGAAGGTAAAGTCTCTGATCTCTCAGAAGCAGGGCAGCTAGGCCTCACTCAGATATAGGCCTCACTCAGATTTGGGGTTATAAGAGAAACTCTAGTTCCCTAATCCTTCTTCTCCAAAGGCTTCTGTAGGGGATACCGGGATGGCTCAGCAGGTTGGGTGCTCCTCTTGCAGTCCCAGGTCCCATCCTGTGAGGACCCATATGCTGAAGCTGGGGGTGTGTTTCCCACACAGGAGGCCCCCTGCCCAGTTCCTGCGCAGCCCCATGCCCACCTGTGGAACTACACTGTATCAAAAGCTAATGTACAACTATGGAGACTGCTCTGGGCTCTGCCCCTTCTCTCTCTGCCTCTCTCTGTCAAAAACAAAGGCTTCTGGAGAGAGCCTCTTAAAGTGAGAGGGAAAAGCTGGGAGCATCTACAGACTCAAAAAGGGGAAATAGGGGAAGCTGGGATGGCTCAGTGGGTTAAGTGCTCACTTTGCAGCCCCGGGGACTGAGGATCGAATCCCGGCCCTCTCCCAAGTGGACCCACATGCTGAACTGGGGAGTGCCCCCAGTTTGGTTCTCACCGGGGCGAGACCCCGGCCCAGTTCCTGCCCTGTGCAGCCCCGTGCCCACCTGTGGAATGAAACTATGTGGAAAAACCAATGATGTGCAACTATGGAGACTGTTCTGGGCCCTCCCCCTTCTCTCTGACTCTGTCTCTGTATCTCTCTCTCTCTCTGTCAAAAACAATAAAAATAAATCTTAAGAAAAAGGGTGGGTTTGGGGGGAGGAATAGAAGGGAACGTGATAGCTCTCACCTCAACACCCATTTCCCTTCAGTCCCTCCGCAGGCCACCCCTGCCTCCCATCTCAGTTCTTTTCTTTGTCTGCCCTCCTCTCTTTGGAAGTGAACATTGTCACCCTCCTCCAGGGCATCTCTCTTAAAGAAGTTACCAGCTGGTGTTTCTCCCATCAGCTGGTCCTGGTCTGAAGCAAGGTCTGCAGCAGAGTAACCTGTGGGATGGAAAGGGGCAGGAGTCCTGTGAAATGCTTTGAGTTCTTTCTTGGTTGGGGGCTAAGTGAGGCTCACAGTTATTAAGAAATAAGAAAGGGAGCACGATTATAATTCTGGTGATGAAGATAGGAAGCAGGAGAGGCGACTCTAGAGGACAGGCAAAGTGAGGGGGAATGGAAAACAGAAAGATGGAGAGACACAAAAGACTGAGATACAACTCTGGGATTCCTCGCAGAGGGATGCATACTCACCCTATCCTTTTTGGGGTGGGGAAAGCTGAGAAGTGTGGAGGTTTCTCTCTGGACCTGTCCTACCTGTTTCTCTTCCCCTCCTGAGCTCAATTGTTTACAGAGATCCCTCCCTGAACTCTTGCCCTCCTGGACTTGCCCTAGCCCCGGCCCCAGGCCTCTGGCCAGGCAGACACCCTGACAGGTTACAAATGAGTGTGGGTGTTGGATTGCTCCAAGCTCTTGTCCTCAGAGCCTGGAGGAGGAGACTCAATGGGCTCTACCTAAGTTTCCCTTCCAGTGCCATCCTGTCTGAAGGGTGTAAAGGGGGTACTTCCTGTCCTCTTCGCCTCCCCCAATCCTGTCCCAACAGATACACAAGAGCAGAAAGAGGTGAGAATCCACTTCTGAGCCTCAGGACTTCTGTTCTCTGAACAGAATATCCTGTCCTCTGAGCCAACTCTCTTGATCTCGTCTAGAAACTTCATTGAAAATTTGAGTAATCTTTAAGATGTAATTGGTTTTGAGTTTATGGGTTTGAAGCTTGGGATTCTTTTGGAGGTTGTGAGGAAGAGTCGGAGGGTGGTGAAGGAGAGAGGGTAGGAGGCAACTATAGAATGTAGGATCTACACTCGTTTTAAACACTTCAGAAAAAGAATACAAATTCCCTCCTCGTTACCTGTAAACATTACCTAGCTTGGAGCTCACTGCGGCTCTCTGGAGAGATACAAGAAGTTATTTGAGTCTGACTGAGTGAGCCAGCTACAGCTATGGATGGCTAGAGAGAGGATAAATACATCTAGAGAGATGAGGTGATGGATAGGTGCGAAACGAATATAAATATGGAGAGAGATGGACGAACGGAGAGATAGATTGAGACAGAGGGAACCTAAAGAGAGGCTGAGGGAGAGAAATGGATGTGTGAATGAGAAGCGAGCGTTTATGTGGAGAGATGGAGAGTGAAATGGGGCGTTTCTCATCTTCCCTTCACATATCTGTCCTGTCTTTCTCCCTGAAATGCCAGTTTCCCACTCCTCACTTAATGAATACGTCCTTAGATTCTAGACTCTGCCTCACACCCTTAGGTATTTTTGCACCCTCTTCCTTCACAGTCATCCATTTGGCCCAAGATAACATACACCCAGCTGTTCTAGCCCATCACCCCAAGACAAATTGGGAGAAACTGGGAGTGGGAGTTCTGGGCAAAGTCAGGAGGGTGGATTCCCTACCTCCCCGTCCACAGCCTTGGGGGGAAGGCTTCTTTGGGGGGTGGGAAAAGTGAGGGACAGCTGGGTTGAATTTGTCCAAATCTAATAACCTAGGAGCCTATTGAAGGCCTTGGGGGTTGGGAGGGGTGGAAAGTCTTGAATATTCCTCTAACTTTTCCCCCCTCTCCCTCTGGTCCCTTCTTTGCAAAAGTCTTTGAAGAAAGATGTTTTTGACGCTTCCACGTCGCTCTCAGATGGATGGGCTGCGGGTGATTGAAGTGTCTTTGTCATGCTAATGCTTGGGGGGTGATGGATGGGCGCTGGGGCTGCCAAACTCTGGCCCGCTGCGCCCATTGGCCTGGGAGCGATCACATGCAGCCCTCCACCCCCACTTCGTACCCCCTTCCTGGGGGAGCGAGCTGGCCTGGCAAGCTGGGTTAGGCCATGGACGCGAGCTTCAGCGCCGTGACATACTGCCGAAAGGTTGTAGGGCAAGAGGGTGTCTCCCCCACACGGGCCGACCCTCCTGCGGCCTCCACGCATGGACTGTAATAGGATGAACTCCTTCTTAGAGTACCCACTCTGTAACCGGGGACCCAGCGCCTACAGCGCCCACAGCACCCACAGCGCCCCTACGTCCTTCCCTCCCAGCTCGGCGCCCGCAGTTGACAGCTACGCAGGCGAGAGCCGCTATGGCGGGGCGCTGGCCAGCCCCGCACTCCAGCAGAGCTCAGGCTTTGCCGGCCAGCAGCCGCCTCCGGCCCTGGGGGTGCCCTTCCCCAGCTCGGCCTCCCCGGGGTATGCGCCGCCAGCCTGCAGCCCCGGCTATGGGCCTCCTCAGTACTATCCCCTGGGCCAACCAGAAGGAGACGGGGGCTACTTTCACCCTCCAAGTTACGGGGCTCAGCTAGGGGGCTTGTCCGACAGCTATGGAATCGGCGGAGCCGGGCCCGGGCCCTACCCTCCACCGCAGCCCCCATACGGGAACGACCAGGCGGCCAGCTTTGCGTCGGCCTATGCTGACCTCCTCTCCGAGGACAAGGAGTCGCCCTGCCCACAAGAACCCAGCACCTCCACAGCGCGGACCTTCGACTGGATGAAGGTTAAGAGGAACCCGCCCAAGACAGGTAGGGCGCAGGCGTGACTACCCCCTCTCCGGGGGCCCAAGGCGGCTCTGCTGCTCCTGCACTGAGGGGTCCCGGGCCCCCGGGTCCCTGTCTCGGAGATGCGCTGGTAGAGGCAGGTGAGAACACTGTGCCGGGTTTCAGGCCAGGTGAGGTTTCCTCATCTAGTGAGCGCTGGGTTACCCTCAAGAGCAAGTCTGCACCTGCCCCCCCTTCCTAACCTGTGTGCCCAGGACCGGCCCAGGACCTGGTGGGACTGCGGCTGGGGGTGGGGAGGGGCTGGGGAGGAGGAGGGAAGATGCGCAGGAAGGAAGCTCTAGATTTGGAGACCATCGCGGAGCGGGGTGCGCACGGTGAGCTGAAGTGGGACGGCATGGGGAGTGGGGGTGCCGAGCTGAGAACTGACGTGGCCCTTCTGCGCCCCGCCCCTAGCGAAGGTGTCGGAGCTGGGCCTGGGCGCGCCCGGCGGCCTCCGCACCAACTTCAGCACGCGGCAGCTGACCGAGCTGGAGAAGGAGTTCCATTTCAACAAGTACCTGAGCCGGGCCAGGAGGGTGGAGATCGCCGCCACCCTGGAGCTCAACGAGACGCAGGTCAAGATTTGGTTCCAGAACCGGCGCATGAAGCAGAAGAAGCGGGAGCGGGAGGGTGGCCGGGCGCCTCCGACGGCCCCGGGCGGTCCTAAGGAGGCGGCGGGAGACGCCTCTGACCAGTCGGCGTGCACCTCCCCGGAGGCCTCGCCCAGCTCCGTCACCTCCTGAGCCCAGGCGCCTCCGCTCTCCCCGCCAGGCCTGGGCTTCCCTGCGGTGGGCGATCCTCGCCGCGCCTGGGGGCGCCAGTTCCGAGCGGCCTTGGCGGGGAGTGGGGACACGCTTTTCTCCCGTCTGCGCGCGGGGCCGGTGGCTGGGGACCCGACCTGCCCAGGAGCCTGGGAGACATGGGACCTGTCAAATGCCAAGGGAAAGGCTTCCTTCTGCCTTTGATCTGGGGATCAGCACGCGGCTGGGTGGGAGCGAGCCTCCTCTCCCGGATTGCGAGTGCCCTTCCGGCTTGGGCGTTCAGTTCAGTGCCTTTGAGCTGCGGGGACCCTCCTTCTGCACTCCCTCGCATCCTAATTCCCCTTCTAGGCCCGGGACTCCGAGAAGGCCTGAAGTTCTTGCGTGGGAAGTGCTGGGTGCGGACTTATCACCAATGCTTCATCTCTGCAATCACCACAGACCTTACAATAGCACCAGCTGCCTTGTGACAGACCAAAAAGCATCCCCCCACCTAACCTCGTTAACCCCTCCCTCACATTTGTATTGCACTAAAGCAGCCTCCAGAGGTGGTTTTCTGAGATCTGCCTCCTCCCACCAGCAACCTCATTTCTAAGCCACCAAAGTGTTTTAGAACTTGGTGCTGTGGAGACTTCTGGAATGTTGTGCGAGGCCTGCCCCCAGCAAGCCTCTACCAGGAAGGCGCAGGCACACCCTCGCTAGTTCCTCCCCTATTTATTGCCTCGGCCCCAGCTCCACCTCTGCACCAGGGCAGCCCAGTGAGAGCCCCTAGCAGCAGCAAGCATTTCTCTGAACCTTGGAGACAGTGGAGGTACCTTCCGAGCTTCTGGAAACCTGAGCCCCAAGCAAGCTGGGTTCTCTCTGTACCTGCAACTACCTCATTTCAATAAAGTCTGTGTTTTCCCTTCTTCCTGCCTGCTTCTGCTCCTCCACCTCAGGATAGAGGAGGCTTCTACTCCAAGAGCCTTGGGGAGAGGTGAGGACAGAGTTGGTCAAAGCTGGTTGGGTTGGAAAGAATGGGGTGGATCCAAAGCAGAATTGGGCCCAGGCCTTTAGGTTTGACAGATGTCAATGGTCCGGTTATTGGAGGAGCCAGGACAGAGGTGGAGGAAAAGGGCAGTGGGGAGGAAACAGTGGGGAGAGGGCCCTGAGAGGAAGACAGGGAAGGAGAAAAGGCTGTAGGAAGTGTGGGGGGAGGCGAGGGCCCCTTTGGCCATTCCCCCAACCTCACTCCACCCAGTGCAAGGCCTGGCATAGAGTGGGTGCTCAGTAAATATTTGCTGGTGAGTGAAGGGTGTGGGAGTCAGCTGTGTCATCTCCTCCTCCCCAATTCAATTCAAAGAAAGTCAGAGGACAGTTTGCCCAGCGCCCGTTCACCTAGTGGGATGTCACGCGTCAGAAGCCGGAGTGGCCGGGACACTGGGCTAAAGCCGGCCCGCCTCCCACATGCCACCCACCCAGCTCAGGGCCACCCACCAGAGCTCAAGGTGAACGGCCGGGTCTCAGGTGCTGGGCCCCAGGAAGAAGGCGGCTGAGAGGGGGTGAGTGGCATAGGGTGGGCGCAGGGGAAGAGAAAGTGTCGCCAGGGAGGCCCTGTTGGAGGATGGGGACCTGGGGGAGGGTGGAGGAGTTGGAGGGAGGTTCGATCCGGCGCTGACCTTTTTACCTCCAAGTGCCCTTGGGCTTTCCAAACAAGCCAACAGCGAGCCGCGGGGGCAGCTATTGTCCCCTGGCGGTTCCACTGGCAAACCTTTGGTTAGCGGAGGCAGGGTGGGGTGGGGTAGGGCCCGGGCCTCAGGAACCTCCATGAGCCAACACGCCTCCATCGCTCACTCGCCCCTCAGCACCGTCGAGGTGACACGGGCCTTTGGGCTCTGGGCCCTGCGTTATTGATTCCTGTTACCCGGGGGCCCCAAATGCCCTGGTGCCAGGACAGCTGGTGGGGGCAGCGGGACCAAGGGGGGCGCCTAGCCACCCCATCTATTTAATTTTTGACCTTTCAAAGAGAGAGAGCCTTGAAAAGGACTAAGAGCATGCAAGAAACGCTGAGCATTTGCTTCCTGATGAAATTGGTGCCAGTAGAGGACGGACAATGTTACCCATCACTGCATAGCCCAGATGGAGAGGAAAAGAGTGTGTTGCAAGAGGAAGCCTAGCTCTCCCAGAGGCTGCTGTCTTGCCCTCTGTCTTTAAACTATCTACAGACTGCTTTTCTATGTTTAATTGAAATTGCCAGCAAGGTGGGCTTCCCCAAAGGGGTCACCTGGACAAAGGGGACAGAGCAAGTATGGTGGAAACAAATCTCCCCTTGCTTGGAGTCATTCAGGGTAAGGGGAGCCTTCCCACTGGGGTGTTTGTGGATCCCGCCACTTTGGACCAGTGGGCAGGAAGGCGGGAGGAGCAGTGGTAAGAGCAGGACCACAAGGCTGCTGAAGCTGGGCCTCAGCTGGGACTGCCAGGTCCTGGGGGAGGGAAGCCTCATGGAAGGGTCCAGAGGAAAGGGGAAGGCTGCCCATTTGATTTTGGGTCATAACAGAAGGACCCCTCAGATCCCCCCAGGGCACGGTGAGGGACATGGTGAGGGGCTGGCTCAAAAGAATCCACAGTAAATCTGAGCCTCCTGCTTCCAGATGCAAAGCTATTGGCCCCTTTCCCACCTTGTGTTCTCCTAAAACTCCACGTTGAATCTGAAGCCCCAGATTGGTCTTCACAGAAGGTATTTGTTCGGAGAAAAAAAAAGATCACTGTGTGTTTTCCTATCATAAGCAACAAAGCAGATGGTCAAATAAACAAACAAACAGAACCACATTTTGGTGCAGTTGAATTAAGCTGATGGTCTTTGTTAAACTTTTCACTAGAGATGTCAGCTGCTCCACTCACAGACTCCTCCATGCCTTTCAGGAAGGTGGAATTACATTTACCAGGGTATCTGAAAGTGCATTTTCTGCAAAATTTGAAAGCCTTTCTCTCCTACACTTCCATTGACCAGATTCCCTAGAAAATCTGTTTTGAAAGTACAGATCTTAAGAGAGACTCTTTTTTTCTTGATCCTTCATGAGAGGGAGACTCCTTTTCAGGGATGGCTGAAAGTTTGGCAGAGTTTCTGAGGAGCGTCTCTTGGCTCCACCCCCATGGTTTAGGGGTGGGACAGTCAAGCCTCCACTCCACCAAACCCTCTGCACCATCTGTTTCTCAGTCCCAAGTGTGAACTTTCCCTCTTTCCTTTGCCTTTTTCTTCAGCGTTTGTTCTCCCAATGTGAGGCCCTTTGATCTCCCAGACAAGAAAGACAAGAAAAAGAGAATGAAACACCCCTGAACTTCTCCTTACTCTTTTTTTTTTTATTTTGTAACGATTTATTTTATTGATTTTTGACAGAGAGAAACAGACAGAGAGAGACAGAGAGAAGGGGGAGGGCCCAGAGCTGTCTCCATAGTTGACATTAGTTTTCCATATAGTTTCACTCCACAGGTGGGCACAGGGCTGCGCAGGGCAGGAACTGGGCCGGGAGCCTCCCACATAGGCCCCGGCAAGAACTGAACTGGGGGCACAGCCCAGTTCAGCATGTGGGTCCACATGGGCCGGGGCCGGGATTCGATCCTCCGGGCTTCAAAGTGAGCGCTTAACCCACTGAGCCATCCCAGCTTTCCCTCTCCTTACTCTTGAAGTGTGTTTCTTTGTTACGAATATTCCTTGCACTGGTACCACTGAGCTGCTGGAAGGGCTGGTGGAATGAGGAGATGGGGAGGCTGGGGGCACCACCGGACGACTGAGGTGAGGGTAATCCAGATGAGCCTAAGAGGAAGGCAGAAGAATTGGGGAGATGTCCAGATGCCTAGGTTCAAGTCCTTCCAGTCCTGCCTCTTGTGGCCCCCTGGCAGGTTGCCCAATTCCCTGTGCCCAGTTTCATTGGTTACAAAATGGGAGTCATAAGAGTGTGTACCTATTTCATAGGGCTGATGTTGTGATTAAATAAGTTAATGTGTATAAAATGCCTGGAGCAGTCTCTGATAAATGTGAGGTATAATAATAATCATTATTCAAAGGGACACATCTTTTCCACTTTCTATTGTCCCTAATCTATTCCAGGGCATATCTTGACCCATTGAGATGTGTATTCACTTTCACTTCTCACACTCACATCTTCTTTGAGTCCTGATAGGTATATGGGACTAGGACAGGTTACTGGGCTAAGGATGGGTAGGAGTTCTCTTTTTAGCAGCTGAGAACACCTTGAGTGGGTCTGGTTGAGGCCCCTTTCTTAGCTTTGAAGAGGCCTCAGCTTGCTCACCTATAGAAGAAGAGTTGTTCTGGCCTTCCCACTCTCTTCCCCCCACTTCTCCATGGACAAGAAGTCTTGATTTTTAGTTGTCAATGAGGTCCCCCTCTCACTAGCTGCATGAGCTTATAAGTGCTTACAATATTGCCTGGCAGTGTTCAGTAGAGATGCTCTGTTTTGTTTTGTTTTTTAATATATTCACATAAGACATTTTTTCCTGTCACTTTCTGACACTGGGGTTTCTTGGTCTGGTATGATGGAAACAGACCTCCCCCAGCCTTGGTCCTCTTGCACTGCATGTGCAGACCCACCTGGGTACCATGGCCATGGAACCTGTTGCTAGGCAATAAACTAATTATGAACAAAAGTGTTCAGAGTAGTCCCGCAGAATAGTGGCTTATAGTAAGTACAGAATCACAACGAGACATGCTCTTGGCAGGACAGCCTCATTGCATAACTCTGTAGCATATTCTCGTGAGATTAGCACCCCCTACAGTTGTGCCAGATTTTTTTGCTGATGGCTCAATCCTGACTCTAAGGATTTCCTTGCATGACCTCCTTCGTATGACTCAAGCACAGTATCCCAAATGCCATAGCTGCTGCTGTTTTCCTGGCTCTCTAAATGTTTTATATAGTCAGAGTGAATCATGGGTGGACAGGAGTTGGAAATAGAAAATATTGATGTCCAGCTCAGGGAGAATTGAGAGGCTGAAGCTGCTGTAGACTTCAGCTCAATAACAGACCTTAATAGTTGGATACTTCAGAGAAGAAAGTTAGGAGACAGGAGTTTCCTCTACCAAGGGTCTGTTGTGTGTCTTCTTGAAGTCACTTAATCTCTCTAGGCCTGCTTTTCCCATTTTTAATACAAGTTGAATTATTCCACTGAAGCTGGACTCATCCTTTCCTCTGAGGATGGAAGACATAGGTAAAAAGAAATGTCAAATTTGGTCTGGGATAGGATCTGGTGGGGACGCGGGGAAGCATCAAGCTGGATGTAGCCTATTGGCCTAGTTAGAGCTAATTAAAATCATCCCCCCAACCCCACCCCTAGTTCATGTCCTTTCAGCTTTCAAGATCACTGGCCTGGGTCCAGACAATTCTGCACCCTGCAGCCCTTTCTGCCTGGAGGGGAACCTAGGAGGGAGGGAGCCTCACAAAGCATGCGCCCTCTGCTCCTCAGAGGCCCAGTGCTCCCTTCAGTTTACTCTGGCCTGACAGCTCCATTTCAACCCCCACCTTGGAGAAGAGGCAGCTCAGTATTTACTCAGCCAGAGAGCTTTGCCCAGAAGCCTTGCCTCCTCCCCAGCCTGCTCCTGCTGGCTCTGTTCTATGGCCCCTACCCCCTTCCCTTCCTGGTTCAAAGAGAGTTCAGCCCTGCGATGGCTTGCAGCCCCCCACCTCCAGCCCTGGCGGAGCCGCCTGTCCAGAGGACTGCTGAGGCCAAAGGGGCGGGGGAAGGGTCCTGGTCGTGGGGTCATGCCCTGGTCTGTCCACTCTTGCCAGACCAGCAGCCTGGACCGCTCAGAGGAGAGATGACTCAGAAAACGACTGAATTTGGGGTGAAAGGGTGCATGAAGATGGGCTAAAATGGAACAGTAGGGTTGGGGAGACGACCCAGCACTGCGAAGGGCCAGGCATCTAGCTGCATGTTATTTGTATTACAGACTATGTTTAATGGTACAGGGAGTTGGTAAACTTGTAATAGTTTGAGCCAATACAATAAAGAAGTGATATCCACATTTCCAACAACCATCTATGAAAACAATCTAGAACATAAAGTTCATGAAGCCTGAGGATTTTGTCTGTTTTGTTCATGGCTCCATATCTAGTGGTTCAAACAATGCCTAGTGCACATACTAGATGCTCAGTAAATATTTGTTGAATAAGTGAATACTGATGCAAAAATCCTCCTGTCTAGGAGGCAGGCACCCCAACAATGGTATTCTGAAATGGTGACAGTTTCAGATGTTTGATTATTCCAGGAGTATTATCATAATCAATGTGTTAACATGAAGATCATGAATGGAGGGTTAGAGATGGCAGGGGATTTAGGAGGCATTTTCTTTTCTCTGACTTTCCCTTAGTTAAAGGCATCTATTTTGGGCAGAAGTCACTTTATAGCTTCAGGGCAAGCCTGCTCCCAAACTTGTCCTACTGAGTTTTTGTTTGTTTGAGCTTCCTTTACTTTAGCAAGTGTAAACTCAAGCAAAGCCTCAAATGTGGAAATGTAAAGGATGTGAAGGCCCAGCTGGATGTTTAGATTGATAGAAATGTTGGTGGAAGGGACAGAGAAGCCACCCTTCTGTAGGGAGATCCAGGTGAGGTGCTCCAGGCCTAGACAAGCCTTTTCTCCTCTACATTCCCCAATTCACCCTCCGCAGAGTTGAGTATTCTTTAGAAAGCAGTGGACCAAGGTTTCCTTTTATTGTTTCTAAAAATGTTTGGGACATCTTCCCCTTTGGGGGCCAGTGAAGTGAATTCACACAGGGCACTTCATTGGTTCTTTGGGTCTGAAAGGGGATCGTGAGAAGCATTCCTTTCAATGTTAATGGAACTCAGAGGGCAAGGAAGGCCGCCTGTTGGAAGTGTCAGAGTCCTGAGGAAAGATCACCCAGTTTGGCCTGGTCAGTTAGCATCAGTGGAAAATAGTGGGAATTGATGACCTCCTATTGCCTACCGTGAATCCTGATCACAGAAACAGGAACCTAACTTAAGCAGGAAAAGGAAAGGGAAAACTGTCAAGAAAAAGGAAGTATGTTTCACCCTGGGGTCAGAGTTCTAGCTCAGCCCCCGCCCCCCACAAGGAGAAAAAAATGGGGGGAGGGAGTTCCTCAGTAGGAGCCTGAAGGAAAGCAAAAGTTCCAGGGTTCTGGGGTTCGCTCAAACAATTGTGGCCAGAATTGGCTGGTTCCCCATTTCCATCCAGCCCACAGTCTCTGCTAGGCATTGTTTTTCCCAGATGGGGAATCTGAAGAGGTAAAATCTGGACAATAAGCTGTGCAGGCGAAAAGGCTTCGAGGTGTCTGTCAGGAACAGGCTGGCAGGTAGCAGCAAGAGCGATGCCACATTCTTCTCCAGCCCTGAACTCCTCCCCCCATCCACAGCCTCCAGTTTCTCCACTGTCTGTCCTATTTACACAGTCATTTTCCTGACCTCAATGTTCAATCCCCACAGTCGGGGCTCCTTAGAACAGACCCTGCCCAGGGAGCTGGGGATAGCCAGTGGAATGGGGCAAGTCCCAAAGCCAGCCTGGGGCCTCTATTCAGCAATTCAAATTCAGTCATTTGGGCACATTGGAAATAGGAGATTGCAAAGTTGTCTTTGAAGGGGTCTGCCGACTCCCACCTACAGTGTGAGCAGTTCAAAACCCACCGACGTCCACACGTTGACACATCCTGCAGACTCTCTGGCCTCCCTCACACATCGCAGACCAGTCTATAAACAGGCATTGTTAATCGTGCCCCCGACCAGAAACACAGCTTTGCAGACGTGGCGCCAACAGTCAGAGACAGCAAGCTGGTGCTTTAGGGATCGTTACCTGCGTGGAAAGGTTGTCTTTTTCTTTCACTCTTTGCAATTTATATTTTGGCTGTATGTGGTGCAAAACAGAACTTCTGAGAAGTGTGAGTAGAAAGCAGAAGCGTTCTCGACATAGACATGAAAAGGGCCTTTTGCGAAAAATCCCTCACCCTGATCTATCTCTACGGAATTCCGAGGGTGGAAAGGAAAAGGAAGAGGTGAGAAATTAGTCAGCTCTCCATGTTTGGCGGTGTGTAGCTAAGCACTCGTATGGAAAGAAAAAATTAAGACAAAGCAAAACACAAAATATTCCAAATGCGACTAATTTTCTACTTTTTTTTTTTTTAACAGAATACCAAAAATCTGGAAAGCTGATTTTTCACCCTTGTTTTCTTTAACAAAGGTGTTTGGGCCCAGAGCTTAGTAGGCTTTACCTGAGTCTTCCTGCCTCGAGTAGCAAAAAGAAAAAGAGTTTGTATGAATTTCTAAAATTTAATAATGAGCAACAAAAGGAGAGATGGAAAAATTAAAGAAAAATAGCATCATTTGTGTCTAATACCAACCTTAACTTTGGGTTCTTTAACCTCCTAACCTAGTTTGAAATAAAAAATTAAACTTTCAAATGTACATTAAAAAAAACTACCAAAAATAATCTGAGTGTCTCCCCAAACACTCCCTTTATGAAAAGCTTCTTCTATTTCACTAGAGAAAAATCTGTTTTTAAAAATTCCCCTTTTTGAGTAAGAAGAAGGGTTTCTCTGCAATAGATACAGGTCTTCCTTCTGTCTCTTCATTCTTCCTAAGCCAAAGGGATATAGGAGCCTGGAAAAAAGTCAAAGCAAATTTTTCTTTACTGTTTTTCTTTCTCCATTTCTCTCACACACAAATCTCCAGGGAGGGGGATGGGAAGCAGGATATTACATTTGGATTTAATTTAATCAGTGCATAAACCTCTTGCTCTTATGTCTTCTGCACTGGCCAGGTGCTGAACTGCTTGCTCCCAACGTTAGATTCTTCCCTTGGAAAACAAGAAAAGACCCGATTCCCTCTTTTTTTCCCCCTCCTCCCGGATCTTTTAAGTTTAGTGTTCAATTTTATTTCTGGTGACAAGTGTAAATGTTTGCTCAGTTGCTAAGACATAACTCAGATTCTTCTCTCAGGTCAGTGGAAGCCTGGAGGAGCACTCTTCCATCCTCTCCTTTCAGCCCAGGCAGGGTTCAGGACATAGTTTTCCTGCAGTCCCAGAGAGTGTCACTCAGCACTCCTAGGGCCCCTTCCCACTTCAGCCTGGAAAAGGGAGCGAGTCCCCGAGTCCCAGTGGCCACTCTTCAGTGGAATCTGAAGCCCTTGATTGGGAGAGGAGAGAGAAAAGCTCACATGTCCTTGGCAGGTCTGAAAAGCAGGGCTTTCTGTAGTAGGTGCGCCTGGACATAAGGACACTCCAGCTCTCTCCATGTCCCCACACACTCCACAACCCCGCAATTTTAATGGAGGAGTTTTGTTCTTTAAAGGAACGGAGATAAGAGGAGAAAGTTACTTATAAATCTGCTTCTAGCAACAAGGAGAGTGTTCTTCTCCTGGCCTTTGACAGAGGTGGGGAGAAATTCCGGCTCCAAAGTGAGATACTAATCCAGCTTTCACATTAACATTGTCTTTGCATATTTTGATGACTGCCTAGCAGCTTCTCTGCTAGTAGAGAAAGCTTAGAATCTGCATGGCTGAACTCTCTTTCCTTCTCCCTTCCCCCATGCATCTCCCCTGACTTTAGCCCCAAAGCCTTTTATTTCTCCTTTGGGTGAGTGCATTTCCCAAGACATCTCTGTGCTGAAGTTGACAATTGCTGGGAATTTCTTGCTTTTTTCAACCTCACTAATGCCCACCTGAGATGGACTTAAGAGGACAAGGGTGGGGCAAACCAAAGCAAAAGAATGGTCAAAAGCGTGGAGATGGAAGGCATGTAAAGATCTTGTCTTTTATAGCCTCATCCAATCTTTACTACAACATCCTGGGCTTGGACTTCTCTAGTGATAGGAGATTACTATTTATTTATAAGGAAGAGTCCTCTGATGTTGAACTGCTCTAAATGATAGAAAATGCTCCTTTATAAATATGAAATAGGAGTTCACTTTCTTGGGATTTGCACCTGTAGATCTTACTTCTTTGCTGCATCTGGAGCCAGCAGAATGACTCTGTCATGCTACCCCTCCAAATACCTGAAGACAGCTGTGGTATGTGTCCCCACGTCTCCCCTTCTCTAGAGTATTACACATTTCCAATTCCTTAATCTGTTTCTCTTCAGACCTGATTTCCAGATCTTTCCCCACTCTGCTCTTCCTTTCTTAGTTAATAGTTTCCATAAAATTAAGTGTCTAGAACTGAACAGAAAATCTAAAGTGTGACTGACTCAGTTCTAAGTAGAGTGAGGATCCCACTTGATCTGAGCACTATATTTCTGTTGATAAAAGCAAGACAGCTTGGGCAGGGAAGGACAGTGGGGCAGGCTGGTGGCTGGTGAGAAATGGGAGGAATCCTTTATCTCTTGCAAATTGTGTCCATCTACTTGACCTCTAGGGCTGCAATGGTCACTGATACCATAATCCGTACAAATCCCCATGCTCAGGAGAGAGCTACCAGATTGGCAACTATTTGCAAGGAGCAAACATTTGCTGAGCCAGAGTCTGTGTAATTTGTGAGACGGGAAAGCAGCATTGGAGTACAGAAACAAGGTGGCCAGGCAAGAAGGAGAGGCCTGTTATCTCAAGGGAAGGAAGCACAGATGACCTTGCCTAAGGCGGCCCCTCCAGTTCTACTCCTTATTGCTGTCTAGGTAATTCTACTTCTTTCACAATGCTTTACCCTGACCTCCCTTCTAGGTGGCAGCGGCCATTATTTTTGTTATCATTGTTGTTGTTGTTGTTGACATTTATATAGCACTTTGCTATTAGCCTTTACTTCTCATCACATCTCTGGGAGGTTAGTAAGATCATTATTCATTATATGAGAAGCCTGAGGCTCTTTGAAAATAAGTAATGTACCTAAGATCACATATCTGAAAAGAAACATATCATTTTCTTTTTCTGCCTCTGGCCCTCAAAAATTTATATAAGTCCACACGTTTGGAATATGCAATGCATTTAGGATGACTGCCTCTCTTCCATCTCATCCTATCCCCAACTCCACCCTCGCTGTCAGATCACCAGGCACTGTTCAGGGTCTTAGGTCTTTTTCCTTTTGGAGCAGAGAAATTAAGCAGACTCCTCAAAAATCCAAGATCACCAGATTTAACTAGAAAATATCCCTCTGTAATCCTTAAAGATTGAGAATTCCTGCAAATGGAGTCCAAGTCAGATAATGATTGATTCACAGATTCTGTGAAATCCTCTGATGGTCCAGGGTTTGGCTATGATGGGAGGTTTTGCTTTAGGGGTCTTCCAGTTGGGGGTGGTCTTCTCCAAGTTTGGAAAGATATAGACACTTTAAACATGACTCATCATGTAGTTGAAGGGTTCAGGTTTGGTATATTACAGCAAGCCTGGGGAAATGGGAAAGGGACTATGAAAGTGAATTTGGGAAGGATTCTCTTTGAGCCACATCTTTACAAATTCTTATGATAGATGTGGAGTCACTACAACTTCCCAGGTACTGGGAATCATGAAACACATAGATAAGAAGTGAGGGCTTTCAATAGGGATAGAATGTACAGCATAATATTGTAATAATGTGATACGGTGTCAGATGGTTGCTGGACTTGTGGTGATCACTTCTTTAGGTATATAAATGTTCAATAACTATTGCATACACCTGAAACTAATATAAAGTTACATGTTAGCTATATGTTAATAAGAATCTTTGGCTCAGCCTCCCTTCATATTCTCCCCACTACGTTGTTGGAGATCCTGGTCATGGTAGACCTGTATAGGTCACAGCTGTGAACACTTTGAGGAATAAGCAGATCAAAAGTCCAAATCTCCAACCCCTGCCACCTGTGAGCCTTTGGTCTGCCACGACCAGCTTCCCATCCTATAACTCAGCCTGTGTCCTGAGGAACAATGGAGTGGTCCTAACAGTAGCGTTAACAGGGGGAGACAGGAAGAGGAGAGGAGAGGCACAGAGAGCCAGATCAGGGGCAGTGGATCACTTGGGTCTGGCATCTAATCTCCTGCTTTAAGCCAATGTTGCTTTAGCCCTCTACCCCCACCCCCAAAAGCCACATTCTGGTACTGGCTTGCTGTTTATTTAAAAATATGCAGACTTCACAACCTGTCTGGAAAGCTCTGAAGGGCTCCTCTCCTGATAAGGCCATCTTGTCATATCCCAGCAGCAGGGCAGTAAATCGAGAACATGCAGAAACATCAAAAAAAAAAAAAAAAAAAAGCCCTTTCTTGATCAGATGTTGTAAAGAATTTGCCAAGTCTGCAGATAAGGAGATCACTAGAGAAGAGTGCATGTGTGAGTCCCTCGGAGAAAGCTCATTTATTTTCTCCTTTCCGTTACCTTCTGCTCTTTAGATGAGCAAAGCAGGCCCAACAAGGGGGACATGGGTGAGCACTGGGTGTGAGACTGCGCAGCCCAAGTCACATATGGCCTCTCTTCACCAGGTACTTCGAGTAAACAACATGGGGGATCTCGCCTTTCCTTATCAGTTTTGGAATACAAGGCACAGAGACTCAGCGGCTGCCAAGGTAAAAGGCTATCACAGAGCAAATACTTGAATGGGAGAGACATATTTGAGAAAGAACAGATAACATTTTCAACATATTTAGAGATCCCAGCCCTCGTCCAGCGTTAGTATTCCTTCACCTGAGCTTTTACCAGTAAGAGGTGTCAAACAAATTAAATAGTTTAGGGGAAAGCAGGAGCCAGGCATCTTACCAGTTCTTTATTCATGTGTTGGAGCCGGCTTGGAGACAACCATGCTGCAATAATGGGTCTTGGTAATTTCACAAGCTAAGGGTCCCTAAGCATGCTGTATTTCACTTACTCTGCAGATAGTCACTCAGCCCCTCTGACCAAAGGGAATATCAATTTTTGCTGAGAATCAGTAAAAGTCATTAAACAGGAGTGAGACAGTGTGGGTGTATGGGGGTGGGTGATTAGTGTTTCTTTGTATAAGGTCAAGTTAAGGCTTCACGAGTTGCTTCCATTTTCACTTTCATTCCTCCCATCATCAGCCTTGCTTGTGAGCTAAAGAAATGGAGGACAAAGGAATTTCAATTAATTGGAGGCATTATTGGAGGAACCCAGAGTGCTCCACACATGACATACTTGCAGAGAGGTCCCAGATAGGAGATCCAAGACAAACCCATCAACAGGTAGATTGAGTAGGTGGAGTGTATTTTGAGGGATCAAAAATCTTAAAACTATAACTAGGAAGAGAGCAATTCTCAGCTATACTAGGGGGGACCCCCTAAAACTGGAATTATCTCCTGGAAGGTAGGCCCCTTGTAGTACAGGCTTCCCCCAATAGCTGAGTGTTCTAGGGACCCATCTGCACCAATGTACCTGCTGGAGGTGTGAGAGGGTGCATTTGGCTTCAGTGAATTTTTTTGCATACTCTTTTAACGCCTTTGCCCATTTCATGATGGGGGATTTACACAAACAACATGCAGCATGACAATGCACACACTGTGCTGAGGGTTCAGCAGTTTTTGCCCCCAAAGGGCGTAACTCCCATGTTCCTATTCACCTGATCTCACTTCAAGCAACATTTTTTGTTGTTTGTTTGTTTGTTTGTTTCCCTGGATGAAAAATGTCCTCAAAGGGAAACATTTTGCCAATGTGGAAGAGGTGAAACAAAAAATGGCAGAAGCACTAAAAGGCATTGAAATTGATGAGTTCAAAACTTCTCTGTGCGGTGGAGAAAGCATCTCAATAGATATATTGAATCAAACAAAGAGGACTTTGGAGGTGACGGAAATTTAAACATGTAAGAACAAATACACAATTTTTTAGAAACAAATTCCATTTTATTGGGGGTCCTCCCTCATCTCAGCAAATCCTCTTAAAATATAAGCATTACTGGGAGGAGAGAAAACACTAAAAACCAATTCACTAATAACTTACACTGTGAATAAGGTCAGCAGCTTAAAGAAGGAGAAAAGATTAGGTTTTAGGAGGAGGGCCCTAAACTTGGGAAAAGGAAGAAAAAGAGAAGGTTGAGCACTGAAGTCTTTCTCTCTCTCTCTCCCTCTCTCCTTTTAGAATTGTGACATGATTCTGACAATTCTTGACTTTTCACATTTCCTTGAAATCCAGTCTTACCTGGTTACATGTCCCTATAAAGCTTGGTACTTTCTCTAGCTTGACTTCTAATAAGCCCTTCCATTTGCCTGAATGATTTTCTACCTATTCTATGCCTGTAAAACCATTATTTATCTTCCACGATGCAGCTCAAATGTCAATTCCTCAAGGAAGCCTTTCTGCCATCCCTCGACAGAGCGAATCTCTGTCCTTGCTTTCTCTGCCCATGCCTCGTTAATATCCCACTGTGGGGCACTTATTGCACTGCTGTTATCACTTGTTTATATGTCTATTCATTTTTGTATCTTTAGTACCTAGGAAAAAATATATCTTGCAAATATATATATGACACATTGAAAAGATAAATGTATGACTGTAAGAGTAAAGATGAGATAGATCCAACACTATCAATAGTGGTATAATATTATTAATAATAGCTGACAGATATAGCAAATTTATTTAGTTTTTTGTTTTCTTTCTTTTTCATATAATATAAAGATCTTACTTTATATAATATAAAGATCTCATTGGGCTAAATTCAAGATGTCAGTAAGCTGACCATATGTACCATTTGAAATGGGACAATATCATTGTTTTCTGTCCCCATTTAAATGGGTAAGGGATGCTGGGATAGGTCAGTGGTTGAGAGTTTGCCTTGCAATCATGAGGTTCGGGGTTCAATTCCTGGCCCTGCCCATGCAAACCTGTATGCTGAACTGTGACACAACTGATAACCACATGGAGGTGAAGGTTTCTGGTTCTATTCTCGGCCCAGGCTCACATCCACCTGTGTGGAATGAAACCACGTCACAACTAATGATGTACAACTATGGAGACTGCTCTGGGCCCTCTCCCTTCTCTCTTTCTCTCTCTAAACTTCTCTCAAACAATAAAATAAATCTTTAAAATGCACTTGATCTTAGCCAAAAGGCCAAGGAGCGATAATAAATCTTTAGTATATTTTATTTTTGACAGAGAGAGAGAGAGAGAGAGAGAGAGAGAGAGAGAGAGAGAGAGAGAACTGAACTCGGGGAGCTCCCAGTTCAGCACAGGCCGGGCCGGGATTTGATCCCTAGTCCCCGGTGCTGCAAAGTGAGCGCTTAACCCACTGAGCCATCCCAGCTTCCCCATAAATCTTTAAAATAAAATAAAATGCTACATCTGCTAAGCCTATTTATATGAATTTTAGGATTGTTTTTTCTATTTCTATGAAGAATGCCATTGGAATTTTGATTGTGACTACAATGACTCTGTAGATCACTTTGAGTAGTATGAACATTTTAACAATATTAATTTCTCTAATTCGTAAACACAGGTCATCTTTACATTTACTTGTGTCTGCTTCAATTTCTTTCATCAGTGTCTCATAGCTTTCCGTGTACAGGTCTTTCACCTCCTTGGTTAAATTTATTCCCAAGTATTTGATTTTTTTTGATGCTATTGTGAATAAGATTGTGAATTATTTTTTCAGGTAGTTCATTGTTAGTGTATAGAAATATAATTGATTTTTGTATGTTGATTTTGTGCCCTGCTACTTTACTGAATTTATTACTATAACAGTTTTTTGGTGGAGTCTTTAGAGTTCTCCATATATAAGATCCTGTCAACTACAAATAAAAATAATTTAACTTCTTTCTTTCTGATTTTGATGCCTTTTATTACTATTTTATTTTTTTTTTTTTGTAGTTGTTGCTTGATTGTTCTAGGTAGGTCTTCCAGTATGATGTTACATAGAAGTGGTGAGAGTGGGCATCCTTGTCTTATTCCTGATCTTAGAGGGAAAGTTTTCTGCTTTTCACCATTGAGTATGATGCTAGTTGTGGGCTTGTCATATATGGCCTTCCTTATGTTAAGGTAGATTTCTTCTATACTTAATTTATTGAGAGTTTTTAATCATGAAAGGATGTTGAATTTTGTCAAATGCTTTTTCTGCATCTATTGAGATGATCATATGGTTTTAAATCTTTATGTTGTTGCTGTGGTGTATCACATTTATTAGTTTACATATGTAAATTAATGTAAACTAATGTAAATTAGTTTACATATGTAAACTAATCATCCTTGCATCCCAGGATAAATCCTGTTTGATTAGGGTGTATGATCCTGTTATTGTGCTGTTGAATTTGGTTTGTTAGTATTTTCTTGAGGATTTTTTACATCTATATTCATCAGGGATATTGGCCTATGATTTGTCTTTCTTGTATCGTCCTTGTCTGGCTGTCGTATTACGGTAATACTGGCCCCATAAAATGAGTTTGGAAGCGTTCCCTCCTCTTCAAGTATTTGTAGGAGTTTGAGAAGAATTGGCATTAATTCTTCTTCAAATGTCCTTCAGTGAAGCCATCTGGCTCTGGGCTTTTCTTGGATGGGAACTTTTTGATCACCTATTCATTCCCTTTACTTGTTATTTGTCTGTTCACAGCTTCTATTTCTTTATGATTCAGTCTTGGTACCTTGTATGTTTCTAGGAATGTATGTATCTCTTTTAGGTTAAAGAGTTTGTTGGCATATAATTGTTCATAATAGTCTTATATTATCCTTTGCATTGCTGCAGTATTAT